>CM065054.1:47761896-48006896 GCA_032883995.1 Coronaproctus castanopsis
ATATATATATATATATATATATATATATATATATATATATATATATATATATATATATATATATATATATATATATATATATATATATATATATATATATATATATATATATATATATATATATATATATATATATATATATATATATATATATATATATATATATATATATATATATATATATATATATATATATATATATATATATATATATATATATATATATATATATATATATATATATATATATATATATATATATATATATATATATATATATATATATATATATATATATATATATATATATATATATATATATATATATATATATATATATATATATATATATATATATATATATATATATATATATATATATATATATATATATATATATATATATATATATATATATATATATATATATATATATATATATATATATATATATATATATATATATATATATATATATATATATATATATATATATATATATATATATATATATATATACTATATATATATATATATATATATATATATATATATAGTATATATATTATGACTTCATACTATGTGTGAAAAAAAAAAATCTCGGTGATTGGGCAGATTATACGTACATTATGTTCAGATATGATGAATTTTAATGTGAGCTATAAATAAGTTTACATTGTTATTATTTCACATATAAGTTGCATTACAACTAGCTGTCAATTTTTTTATACTACACGCATTTTATATTACGCATTTATGCGCACAACTAGGCATATATTCGTCGCTTTTATATTTATTTTAAGTATGTTTATTATTTGATTGTACTCTGTATATTTATATTACGAAATACTTTGAAATAAATTTGAATTTATTATTATTATTATTATAATAATTATAAACTACTATTATAATTATTATAGATTATTACTTTGTTATGAAATTTATTAATGTCTGACCATGAAAATTATTTAATATTTTTAACATTAGAATATAAAAGTATCATTAATATATCAAAGATAACATATTTTCTTATTAATTGAGAAAGTACAATTCTACATATCCTAAACTGTAATATATATATATATATATATATATATATATATATATATATATATATATATATATATATATATATATATATATTGTTGAATATATTGGAGAGTAGTGATTTTATTAATTATAAACCAAACAAAATATAACACCAATAATCACTAAAAGTTTTGCTTTTCCACAATTACGTCATTGTCAAGCACGCACAAATAAATGTTACAATGTAATATTTATTTGTGCGTGCTTGAAAATGACGTAATTGTCGAAAAGCTTCGCAATAAAACACTTTTAATGATTATTGGTGTTATATTTTGTTTGGTCTATATGTATATATATATATATATATATATATATATATATATATATATATATATATATATATAATGTATATATATATATATATATATATATATATATATATGTATATATATATATATATATATATATATATATATATATATATATATATATATATATATATATATATGTATATATAATATACATATTGTTAGAATAATTTTCTGTGTTCAAAAAAGCAAAACAATAACAAACTTCCTGCTGTTTTCAAAATTTTTAACGTTCATTTTAATTATTGATCGTTATTAACAATACTTTAGATTGTCTGCATATTTTACGTATTTATATGTACATTTTTATTTATTTATACAAATATTATTTTCACCTTGTAAAGTCAAATTTCGTATTTTCATCGCAGTTTCATTATTCAGCGCACTCTTATACTTCCCGACTAATCCTTAAATTTCTTACAATTTTAAAACTTCTAAATTATTCATAAATAAAAAATTAAAAAATTTAAAAAAAAAACAGCACGATAATAAATGTTAATAACTTTCTGTGTCCACATGTCGTTAATTCGTTAAACATATCACGCCGAGGTGATGAATAAGAAATGGACGATCTAAGTTTTCAATGGTTAACTGTCTTACAGCAAAATATTTTACGTTCAGCAACGTAATGTTGTGTCCGACTCGATAGTATTATTCACCGCGTCGTAAGTAATTTAACAAAATATTTTCGTTTTCGGTTTACATTTTTTTTTTTTTTTAAATTTATTCCCAGCTAATGGACTGTCAGTAGATGATATAGAAAAATATCATGACATCAAGGGTACATATTCCAATAATTAGTCCAAGATTACAAAATAGAATTCTAAGAATCATTCTAAATGCGTCATGGTACGTGACGAATCAAACTCACCACAAAGACCTGAAGATAAATTAACATAAAGGATGAAATTACACAAACAACAAAAAAATATGCTGAAAGACTGGGAGTCACATCAAAATAATATGACATTTGCACTGTTAGATAACTCTGCGGACATTCGTAGATTAAAGAGGACACAATCGACGGATCTAGTATAAAGTATACATTCTGTATACAGACAGAATGAGACCTTGTCACTGGGACCGGATTCTTTAGCAATTCATCTTACACTAAGATATTAAATTTACTTAATAACCTATAGAGAGCTAGTTGTAAATTGGCAAATGAAGTGAAAAAAAAAATTATACGTCCCATATCACGTTCTCATCGTACACCACCTGTAAGAATTTTTTATCCAAATAACGATTAAAAATAACTACACCTCACGTCACATTAGTAGCAACACGTTGAGAAGTTACACATGCATACGACATAGAGCATCATCAACGATATACATTAATTAAAAATAACTGCTGAAACTTACGAATCGATCGTCATCGGTATCTCTTCGATCAGCTGTTTAGCCCTATTATCGAACATAAAAGCAACGACCGGATCCAATGTAATTAACAAATCCACTTCGTCGGGATAAGTACCAGCGTACATATAACCCATATAACCTCCTAACGAGTGTCCAATTATAGAAACTTTGTCCCAACCGAAATATTGCACTATTCTCCGTATCCAAATTAAACCATCCCACCAAAGATAATAACTGACGCCCTATAATTTATAAAAAATTTTAGTCGTTTATCAAAAATATAAGAGCGACCAAAATAATTTATCCGGTATCACGATACACAACCGCATTGGAATGATGAAATTTTTAACACATTGGCTATTTGTTTTATCGATGTGTAATCAGTTCGTAATGTACTGGCTTAAAAAAAAAAAAAAAAAAAACCTGCAACCAAAGTTGTGATAATAATATAACTACATTTTATATTTTGAAATATTTACGGGGTTATTTTATATGATATTGCGCTAAATAATAATAATAATAATAATAATAATAATTCTAATAAAATTAATTCTAATTATTAATAACGAATAGTACGAGGTGCTTTAATATAAAACCTAACGGTTGTTGAAGGGATGCCAAATCGTCTTTTTTACTACGTTACAAAATCTTAAAAAGTCAATAATGTTCTACTCTTACAAGCATCCGACTTACACGAAAGATAGTAACACGATCGTGTTATCAACTTTTGCCAAAATACTCACGACCGTACCGCAATAATAATAACGCAACAGCTTCGACAAATCGTTACATGGCTCTCGTTGAAACTTTCCTGTCAACCATCTCCGAAACTAAACACAACCTTCAAAAACTTCATCCACCACAACTGGCACCAGAAGTGCAATTCATACAATCGTAACTTCCTTCTTGCTACCAAACCCAACGTTGACTATTTATCCCGTTCCACCTATATAGCACTCAGCAGGTTCCGCCTTTGCTTCATATCACTCTCTCATAACCATCTACTCAACGTAGCCCCCTAATTTTTACCCCTTTTGTCAACACACAAATCCCTCTATTATTAGCCATACTGCACTGCCCTACACTCCATCCCTATCGACTGCATACATTATCTGGTTTCCTCTCCAACAGTTTAAAAAACTTCCAGTTCGTAAACATTTTTAGTAGCACGTACAGTTCGCATCTACGACAAATTTGTAAATACATGCGGCTTTAATTTACGTAATCATCATTCCAAACAGACGTGTAAAATTCATATAGATTTTATTTGAAATAATTAAATCATTGTTCTTATCTGATAATCAACATTATTTTTCTTATCTTACATCACCGGGATAAGTTTAATACAAGCATACTTATATACATGCACACGATGCGATAATTCCGCATTACGAATACAGGAAATTTACGTTAAATTATTCTTCTCGGAGACCAATTATTATTACTCAGAATTCAGAATTCGATAATCACGAACGGAGCTTAATTTTCGTTTTGGTCTTCGTATTGAGAAAAAGCTTAAAAAAACAACGCACTGATAAATATCGTGAATTTAGACTTGTGTAGACTATTTTTTATTTCAAACTCAAGTTGATCGCTATTTTTGAATAATAAAATTAAAACGACTTACAAAATTTAAAAAAAAAAAGTGAATATAATTCTCATCGTACATGCACGCAAACTCACACACGCATATATATATATATATATATATATATATATATATATATATATATCAGCGTACTTGAGGTAAACTAGATGATAGCCCGTGACCTGGTAAATCGATACACAAGAAAGCCATATGATGTGGCAACAAATTTACCAACGGATCAAACGAACCCGCGTTATCTTGCCAACCGTGAATACAAAGAATGGGCCTCGTGTTTCTGTCGCCCCACCATTTTCCTAATTAACAAACTTACAGGACAGTGGTTAATTGCTACAAAAATTCAAAAGCGACTCATTAAATCGATATTTTAATATATATATAAGTAAAAAAAAAAAATGTAAACGCTTTCGTTAAGGAACGATGTTCTTTAACTTTAATCTTGTAGAAGATTAAAAAGAACATGGACGCGATATATCCTTGATCCTACATAACTATGACATGAATACGGCAGCGTACTTCGGTTGTGGACGTAATGTTCGAAAATAATACTCTGGAAATGACTCTCCCTTCCGCCAGATACACGGTATAGAGTGAGGTACCGATGCTTGCATTGATAGCGGAGGCAAGTAATAAGCATTAAATATTCAATATTATCAATATTTTTGTGCTCTCCGCATCTAGCCCGTGTATGTGGGCTAGGTTTGCGCGCATACATTGTTGTCTAAAGTTGTAAGGACAATATACATAGACACATAGACATCGACTATTTTCCATCGGGAAATGAATTAATAAAAATACGACAGTATATTATCAATGTCAATTGTGATCAAAAGAAAAAAAAAAACCTTTTTTCTATGGTACAAACTACCGAAATGATGCGCACGTACGCACAGACTAATTGACTAAAATTCGGGGGATTTATCAAAATGTTAAATTCGATCACTTCATCATCAATTGTTCGTTGCCGAACGTCGTGACCAGTCGGTGTATATTGTTACGTACAAAATTGGTTAGCATCCAAATTATATGCAACGCAGATGCGCATACGATGTTATACGGGGCAGGGTGCCACTGCTTTCTCCGTGATAATTAACAGTTACACGTAGTGATGAAAAACTTTATAAACATTTTTTTCAGTCGCGAGTTGGTTACGAACCCTGGATCGTTGTTTACAGTCGACCACTCTAGATGTTCGATATTACTTACTGCGATTCATTTTTAAAGCGGAAAGAAACTCGATACATAAAAATCGATAACGCGTACATTTCAAAGATGTATTTACCATAACAAACGTTGTCGTAAAAAATAGAATAAAGCACTAAAAATTTAAGCTGCAAAAGTAGTTTTAATTAAATCAATAGTCGACGAATAAATTGTTTTTTTTTTTTCATTTTTCGTCTTATACCAACACACATTCATCATACTCGATAAGTGTTCGATTGTAGTAGTAGTAGTAGTAATAATAATAATAATAAAATAAACGAAAAGGATTTAAAAGCCATTAAAATTTTTTCTTTACGAAAAATCACAAAACTTTTCGCCTCTCAAAAGTGAATATATATATATATATTTTTTTGTTACCACTAATAGTACCCCAAGGTACCGGTATGTCAACATTCGATACCGATCTCTCTGTTTCGGAATTATACAACGATCTACTCGGTGTGACCTAATAAAAATTAACACAGTCACGTATTAATCATCAAGATAACAACGATCGTTTTGACGAATAATTGAATATTTTAATAATTAAATATTATAATAACTATTATTCCCAGTGATGAAACGTAAGCTGACGATTGTAGTCATTTACCTAAACAAAGTTTCCGGTTTTTTGTTGTTTTTTTTTTTTTTGCAATTTCTAGGTTTTTATTAAACACATACACTTTTAAAATGTGGTACTGGAGGAGAATGGAGAAGATAAGATGGACGAACAAGATAAGAAATCAAGAAATTATGGATAAAATAAATGAAAAAAAGGGGATTAATTGATTGAATACAGAAAACGCGTTAACCTGGATTGCTCATGTTATAAGAGACGACATGAAGGAACACTTCGAGATGTTTTCGAGGGCAAAATCCAAAGCGAGGACGTGGAAGACCCAAGAAATTCATTCGTAGTAACCTTACTACGAGACACAGGGTTGGGTAAAGTTAAAAAGAGCTACGGAAAATCGGGAACGTTGTAAAAATATCATCAAGTCCCAGGACTGAACTAAAAGAATTAGAAGATACACGACGTCAATTTAACTTAATTTTACGTTATTTATATTCTACTTTTATAAAACCGGTTTATCTTCACACGCCTTACAATATTGTATCTTTTTTTTTCGTGTTTTCAAAAACACATATACGTTAATGTAAATGCTCGCTATTTAGTTCATTCTATTTTACCTGTTTAGTAAATTTCTCAAAACTTATATGTATCCTATTATTTGGGTAGATTTTTGTAGAATAATAAAATAGCCCAAATTTTCGTTTTTCTTTACACAAATGTTAAAAGTAGCTATTTTAAAAAAAGTTATAAAGTACAAAAATTCGGCAAAAACCATTACGGTTTTATAGGAATGACGGAATATGAATAATTAGAATGAAGGGAAAATAACGAAATTAAGTAAAAACTGGACGGAAAAGTGTAGAAAAGAATGTAAATAATCGAAAGTTAATATGGAAGAAACAGTAAAACAGTGGTAAAATCACGCTTCTAAGAAAATGATATAACTGATGAATTAACGTTATTGGGAGAATAGCAGATTAGTTGACGTTCCTATCAAACTGTGAGTTTTGTCCACACGATCCGGTGGTATGTTATTCCACTTTTTTCAATTAATAATGCTTTTAAGTGTAACGCATTTCTTCAAACCTAACCTAATTCATAAGCAAAATTTATCTTCGCACAAAATAGTTTAAAACTATATATTAACGACACGCATCTTTTAAACAACTAAAATTAAGAAATAAATTTTAACATAATTAAAATATTAAATACATTTACAGCGAAAAAATTAAAATGGCGAACGTGACGGTCATCTTTTACTATTTCGTATTTTTGTAAATATACTCTCATAAGTAAAATTTAAAAAGGTGTAATTTATGTTAAAAAAATTTTCGTTAATATTTAATATTACGTTTAACTTTTGTAAATCATTAAATATTACATGATTTATGTACATTTATGTCTGTCAAAATGTCTCCTGTTTCGTTGTTCTAAATTAAATCCTTTAAACAATATCAAAGTTTTATATCAGCTAATAACGCTTGAAAATGAAATTAAATAAAAAATAAATGAAATAATAAAAACCGTAAAACATTACGAAATATCTTTGCCTGTAATATGAAATAAAATACTATTAAAAACTAAATTTCAAAAAAGGCGAGCAAGTTCAAAGTTCAATGCATAATATGATATCCAAAGAGGATAATTTTTACCTTCATTGTTGTACAAGTTCGGCTTACTTGCAAAATATGAATTGAACCGCTTAAGAATTTCCTACCAAATTTTCCAGATATTACTAATCGTGAAATATACTGACACAGCATAACAAAATAAATTTTTATTTTACAAGTTTGAAAATACTCAATTTACGGCTGTTTCTTATCAGTGCCCTTATCAATTAGATGTTACGTGTGATATTAATCCGAACGTATAATCACTCATACTTGCGAAGAGGACAATTTAATACAAGATATAAAAAATTATTTTCAAAATTAGAAAATATTAAAAATGCGATAAATATAAATTACACAAAAATAAAATAAAACACTTCACGAACCACATTCACTTTAAAAGTGCATACTAAACTTTCAAACATAGCGATTAAAAACGTGTACATTGATTTACACATGTATACTAAATTTGTAATTTTTTTATTCGCTTCTACAAAATACACTAGCATCTAAAAGCTAGATCTTTTAAAAGTGAGACGGTTCGCCTTGTGTGCGCTGCAATCTTATTTTCAATACATTATGATTATAATACACTGTTTTTGTTATGAAGTGAAATGTTTTCGTTCGGTTACGATGTTTGCCCAATTTTATGAGTTATACTATAGATAAATAGTATTTCGTATTTTTCTTTATTAGTTTGTATTTATATATCGTTAAGTTCATTTGTTTGCTGAAGGTGTAAGTAAATATGTGTTTTACACAAATCAGTTTGCCTTCTATTATGAAATAAAAGTATGGAATATTTTTTTGTAAAGAAATTTTTTCTAATTTTCTTGTGATATTATTAAAGATGATTTTAGGGATCCACATACTGAGGATGATAGATGGAAGTGCATAGAATGTGGACAAGATTTTTCATATAGCAAGGTTTATATAGACACGCGCGAGACATACATAAACAGCTAGTATCACATGGTAAATATATATTTTAATTTTATATGAGCGAGTTAGACAAATTATAACTTTAGCATAAATATATTACACAGGTTTGAATGGAAATGTAATATTTTTGAAAAAGTGTTTCAAAAAACAGTTTACTGAGCACAATAAAAAGTTCACACATATATATATATATATATATATGCTGGGTGAGTATATTTTTAAATTTAAATAATGATAACTATTTACAAAGTGAAGTATGTAATATTATTATTTATTTATTTTAGCTCATAAAGCAGCCGGTATTATTCTATAGAAACTGTAGATTCGTCACAGTAATCACATGATTGCTTTAAACTCGAAGTTAGTATTTTTTTATATTACATTCAACCTATTTTACTTCCGCTAATGTGAACAATGAGTTCCTAAACAAGACTACTTAATTTTTTGTCATAATAATTGCGGTGTAACTTTTAAATACGTTATATATACTTGCTACAACTGTTAAATGACGTAAAATTACAGAAAAAATTATTTTATTCTATTTTTATAATATTCTAAATTTCACGATATTTCACTATGGTTTCCTAAGAAACTAAATAAAATGGTAGCCTCAGTGTTGATAAAACATATTTATCGTGTATTTAAGATTTATCTAATTATATATTATTTAGAAATAAATTATTAGGCATTAAAGGTTAGGTTATCTAATTAAATATTTAAAATGTTATATAAAAAAAGTATTTTTTAAATATTTCAATTAAGTTTAACAGTCGTTGATCATAATTCATTATTTCAAAAGCTTCCTTATTTTCAACATATGTACCAATAAAATAACGAAAATAAATATATGTACACACCTATTTATTTTTAAGGAAAAATATGGATTTTAATATTTGCAGCAAAAAATTGGTATATTATTACGAAATTAAACGACATAAAATGGTGAAACATGGAATTTGGTGTAACTGAATATGTTGCTGTAAATGTAAAATAGGATTTAAGACTAGATAATCATACCTGTATCAAAAATCACATTTTATTGCTGGAATGGTTAGTATTATATTAGATATTTAATTATAATTTTAACCATAGCCACAAAAATTCATGTGTTACTAGTACTAAAGAAGAAAGAACACCCTGTTTGTACTCGTTGTAGTAATGAAATTAGAACTCATTTTATACAGTTACTCTTTAATGATGGAATGTAATCTGTAAAATATTTATTTGTAATTCAATTAACGGGAAAGTGTTATTAGTAAGTTTTATTGTATATTCATTATAATTAATTGTGTGTCTAACTTACTAAACTTTAAATTACTATAATTTTAAAATTAAACGTTTATATATTCACGCAATACAGTTTTATTGATAAAAATTATGTAGCCTAAATTTAAATAATTTTTTAAAAATATATTAAGATTTTATTGTGGAACTATAAAATCATTTATTTTTTTTTTTAATAAATAAAGATACAATCTTAACCTACTAAGTTAAATAAGTATCAACTTTTACAAACTGTAGCTTAATCTAACAAAAACATAATTTTATTAGTAAAGTCTATGTGTTTAAAATCTATGGCCCATCGACCATAACTGTGACATATCATTTAAGGTATAAATTGGTTTTATATAATTATACAATTAGATCCGTTGAGTGGCGCCGCTTAAGATGCCTGATGTCATGTCCGATATCGAGCAACTGCGTTGCTTCCACGTTGATATGTCGCTCCAGCCTCATTTTATGAGCAGTTGCTTATCTTCGAATCTCTTCGTTCACGAATGGAATCAATAGATCTCGATGCACATCGTCATTTCTAGAAAATCGGTACGCATTACTATTGCTCTTAGTGTTACATTTTGTCTGACCTAGATCTTTGGTTAGACCTATTGGCACAGCCCCATAACTACAGGCGATAGGTTCATATTGGTTTTATAATCTGCCCATACAGTAGGCATTTGTGTCCTACGTCCAGCTGTGAGTTTCTTCCGATAAGCCGATAAAGTTGCTAGGTTTTTTGTCTTTATCTGCTTGCTTTTCATTCTGGCATGCACTTCCCACGTCAGACGCTTGTCTAAGTGCATACCAAGGTACTTGATTGAGCCAGTCTGTGGAATAGGTTCGCCCCCAAAGTGCACTTGGTAATGCGCCTCTGTTTGCCGGTACGTGAAAATCACATGTTTTGATTTCTCTTCATTGATCTTAATTTTCCAATTTATTGCCCATTCATACACTCTAGCGAGTTCTGCAATTTATTTGTTGCGTCGGACTGATTACTGGCAACAACTGGAATAGCTGTAATAGCCGTTATCGTTTGTGTGTCCGTCAGTAAGGCTTCTGTATACAGCAGATACAAGATCGGACCGAGTACGCTTCTTTGAGGAACTCGGGGTTTTATTTCATAGTACGCGAATGTCGTACTTCCTTGCTGTACTCTAAATTGACGTTCTGTTAAATATTATATGAGCAGCCGCAAATGTTGCCCGACAGTAGTCGGCTTAATTTATGCACCAGACCTTCACGCCACACCTTGTCGAAGGCTTGTGCTACGTCCAGGAAAACGGCTGGACAATATTTGTTTTGATCGAAAGCTCTATTGATTATGGATACAATCCTATGAACTTAGTCGATTGTAGAGTGCTTTCGTCTGAATCCAAACTGATGCAGCGGTATGCTTTCTTCGACCATCGGCAGAAGCCGTTTGAGTAATAATTTCTCAAATAGCTTTCATACAGATGATAGTATGGAAATCGGTCTGTATGACCTTACTTCATATTCCGGTTTATTATGTTTCTTGACCATTATAATTTGTGCTATTTTAAATCAAGGTGGCATGTATTCTAATCGCATACATGAATTGAAAAGATATGTCAGCATGACTATACCTTTTTTAGATAATTCTTTTAACACTCTGGGAGGCACGCCATCTATGCCCGGAGCTTTCCGCGGATTCATATTTTTATCTAATTCTGTCGCAGCCTCGTAAGGTGTAAATACTGTAACTTTTTCATCTGGTTTAAAATTTATACTGATATTGGCAGTCGAGGCTATATCGTGTGGTTTAAAAACTCGGATTAAATGACGTGCAAATCACTCGGCTTTCTCATCGCCTGTTCTCACCCATTTTCCACCCTCATATTTAATCATAGGTTGCTGGGTAATTATACGTTTGATTCTTCGAGTCGCTTTTCAGAGAGAATACTCTTTATCTTCGGAGAGGCTAAGCTCTTTGACATATGCAGCAAACGTTTCGTTTCGAACCTTTTTTATTAACACGTTGAGTTGACGGCTGACTCGATTAAAGAAGTTTTTATCATTGCCATATACGACGGTCTCGTCTCCGTTCAGAAATTTTGAGACGCACTTGCAACAGATACGTGACTTTTTGTGTTTTATGATTTGCTGGATCGGTTGTAGCTACATTGGCTGCTTTACAAATTGTTTCAATGAAACTTTTTGAATATTCTTCCAAATGTCGTTTTGTTTTCGAGCGTATTTTAAGGTTTAATTTCTGGACCAGTTCTTCTCAAAATTTATCCCAATTTGTGTGTTTATTGGTAAGGTATCTTTTTTTATCTTTTCTAATAACTATTGTGCTCTGCTTCAAGAGTACGGGGGTATGGTCTCAATGAAAGGTCAATAACACTCTCAACGTCTATGTAACTATTCGCGATACCTCTCGTGATAAAGAAATCTGCGAGATCCGGCCGCATATCAGTAGGCCAATATGTCGGCTTCCCTGAACTGGCAAAACTACACTGTTGTGCTTGAATGGGTTTTAATAATTCCTTGCCTTTTATGTGAATTGGAATTTCTTTATATGTTGTAACACGGCGCGAGCCCAATGCTTCATTCTTAGCATTGATATCTCCGCCAATAATATATCGATTACCGAAAAATTTTAAGAATCGTACGTAATGATCGTATTTCAGATTGTGTTTGGGTGGGAAGTATACCGCTACAACATTTGTATATTTATTGCCACCGCTGCTGCTTGTGCGTATTCTTCATAACACTGTACTTAGTGGTAATGGCTGATATTTTGTCTGATAATTACAGCTGCACCTCCATGTGCTCTTCCGTCAGGATGCGGCGTGTGATAAATCGCAAATCCTAAAATGTTTGGACAATTTTGATCAGTGAAATGAGTCTCTGATATTAGTAATATCAATCTTATGCATGTTAAGAAATATTTCCAGTTCCCTTAATCTTTCAAGATTAAGTCCATTCGCATTCCATGTAACGATGCGGAATGAAGAGTCAGCCATTACTTTTAAATTTCCGCCTTTGGCGTTGTTTTTGGTTATGAGGCTGCCCTCCAGTTTTCTGGTTACTCCTCCTTCTATTTTGTTTAATCTGGTAGTTATTTCTCTGAATTCTTTATAAGGCTTTGTAGTGCCTTTGTAATTTTATTGAGCGCGTCTGTAGATGATTGTACCTGTGTGTGTTGGCTATTTAATGTAGGTTCATTTGAAATTTCTTGATTTTTCTGTTTGATATTTGTCGTTACTATTTTTGCGTATCTCTTTCAACCGGTTTAGAAGCCGCTGTTACTTCCTGCAGACGCTGCACTGCGGTTATTTTGTGGGACTCTGATTTTTTTTCCATCTCGCGATATACTTCACAACCTTTATAGTTCGCTGTATGATCTTTTTTACAGTTAACGCACTTGAACTTTTTCGGGGTTTTTTCCCGAGAAGACTTGGAATCGTGGTCCCCGGCGCATTTAAAACACATTACCAGTCTACCACCAGTTCTTTTCAGTATGATTCCACTGTTAGCAGCGTTTGCATTGTGGTATTGTGCTGCTCGCAGTATTCAATATAATTTAGGTTGTATACCATACCTCTTTATTGTTATTTTTCGGCTTTAGATCAACGTAGAACAATGGGTAACATTTTCTTTATCTGTCGATTACCTTGTTGTCTTTGTCGCGAATTTTGAGAGTTTTGTAATGTTGACGATACTGACTGGTTCGTGACCCCATTTAATAACTCGTTTTCTATAACCTTTAAGTCTGTTGTAGAATGAAGGTCTCTCACCATTACTCTATATGATCTTTCAGATTTTAGTTTGTATGTATGATAAGCAATGTTACTTAATCTTAATGTGTCAACTGGTGAACGAAACGTATCCTCGTTTTTGGGAGCAACTATAATGTCCCTGTTATTTAACACCTTAAATGTAACTGTATCACCA
The DNA here is from genome assembly GCA_032883995.1 of Coronaproctus castanopsis. Lineage (NCBI taxonomy): Eukaryota > Metazoa > Arthropoda > Insecta > Hemiptera > Monophlebidae > Coronaproctus > Coronaproctus castanopsis. Next base: position 47,775,786 of record CM065054.1, read on the forward strand.
CGTCAGCATAGAATTTGTTGAAATCGTTTATACCGCTTACTGTAGTCTTTGGTGGTAATTTAATGTTGTCATGTCTCACTAAACATTGGGTTTGCATCGGCTCTACCTGTTTTGAGGATATGCATGTCTTTCTTTTGGCGATTGATGGACATTCTGTTGTAGTTCTATCTGCTGTATTTTGTCCACTAGGGAATCTATTTTTAGCATCAGCTGGTTTATAATCACAGCTTGATCGTAACATATTCGTTTTAATTCTTCCTTTTGTAAGCTTTCATAATTTTCTCTATCACTATCATTTTGTACTTGACTAAGCTTCTCTTGTTGGCATTCTCCTCATTTTGTGTAGATAGCTGCCTCCTTATGGAGTACGAGTTGCCAGTTTTTGTTAATTTTATTGAAGGAACTTCACGAGTGATAGCGTCATTTACATGAACATACGACTATGATTGTATTACACGTAGCCGGTGATGCTGGACGCGATGTTGGAGGTGAGTGTTGAACACTCATTTCTAGATTCGCTCTTAGTTACATAAAACAGAATTTGAGGTATGAAAACAAAATGAAAAAAATTCAGATTCGACATGTAAATTTTAGGATACTAATTAACTTATACATTACTTCTTAATTTTCTTTACCAACCAGTTATTTGCTTTTAACGGTTTTTACTAGTTTAACTGAGTCCCAAAAAGAACAAGATGATTCATATTTATTAAATGCGTTACTTTTGATACGTTTATTGCAATATTATTTAATCACATATACTTTATGTTATGTTTGAAATTGTTGATAAAATCATTAAAGACGAAAACGACTTTTAAATTAACTTTATTTTATTTAACAGAACAAATACATCATCATAATAAGCAAAGAATAAATGAATAAAAAAACTCGATCATCTAAAACTAAGCCAGCATTACATAATGTAAGGCGTGCATTAAAGTCCATCTTACACTACATTTTATTAAGATATATTATGATGTTTTGTGATTAGGAGTGCAGTGTCCTTCGCATATAATGGTGAAATTTAAGAAAAATGTTACCGTTGGATATGTATCAACCCATTGGTCACATAAAAATGAATTAGAATACACAAAACTAACATTAAAGGGCGAATTGGTAATATGTGGTAAGATAATATATGTAATGTAAACATATTATTTGTATTATTTTTATGTACGTCAATGATGTAGTGTAAAAAAATTTATACTACTTATAGGCCAGGAAGAACTAGAACTTGATTGTCAGCAGTATGTTAAAAACTGCACAGTATGGCAATATAAAATTAATTAGTACAGTAGATACACATGATATTTATAATATAACTGAACGACGTGGTGTGAAAAGGGAATTAGGAACCATAAATTTGATGAAAAAAGTGTTAATTTTTGGATCAAAAGGGAACTGAATAACCATGATGGTACAGTCACATTTTATAAGAATATTGGAGAAGGACATCATTTATTAAGTTCAACAGATTTTATGCTAATATTTATGAGTTCGATTCAAAGAGATATGTTAACGAAATGTGGCAAAAATTATATTAGTATGAATACAACTTTTAACACAAACACTTCGGGTATAAAATTACAATTGTAGTTATTATTATTATTATAAATTGGACTCTGGAATTAACCAATCTGTCCATGAAAAACAAAAAATAACAAACAAAAAAAAAATTAACATTATAAAGTAACTTTACATTCTAAAATAAATTGAAATAAAGAATAATATATACAAGTATCATCTGAGGAAAGTAATGAACTTAAGATATAAGGAGGCCGATGGCCTAAAGATATCAGCTTAGAAAATAAACGCGATTGTTCTGCCGAGTAGGAAGAATAATTAAAAAACAAATTATTCAAATCCAGAATCTTATCGGTATCGTCCGGGTGGGAGTAGGTGCTGGTTTCGGCCATTCCAATTCTGTGTAAATGAACAGGTAGGAAACAATGATTCAAATGAAGCCGAGTTAATGTTGTAATCATGTGACGAGAAATTGGTCCACTAAACTTTTTGGGAAAATACCACGCTTCTCTGGAAGGAACTGGTTTAACGCTTTTATAAAAACTGCTGACTTTATTGAGATGGAAAACAGTCCAATCTGATTCCAACTGGGCTTTCACTATAACGCGGAGATCTGTATATGGAATGCATGGACACAAAATGCCGATGGAGGCTGCTGATTCTGCGGCTTCATCACAAACAGCATTACGAAGAATTTTAACGTGACCAGGAATCCAACAAAAGTCGATTGTAATATTTCTAAAACTGAAATAGTATATTTCTTCTAAAATTGCAAATATAAAATATGATCCCTTGGTAACATGAAAGTTCGATATTGCATTAAGGCAACTGCCACTAAAATTAGAAGCGCGAAGGAAGCGTAAAGCCTTGACGATCGCAAAAGCTTCAGCGGTGAAAATCGAGCACGCCGATGGTAATTTAAACTTTTTGGTCACGTTTTTACTTGGAATCATGAAGGCCAATCCTACCAGTCCTTGAAAACCATCTTTAGATCCGTCAGTGTACACATATAAAAATTGAATTATGAAGATATGTTCTAAGTTGGAAGAAGGACCAAGATAAGGCCATTGCCTGTGGGACTCTAAATCCACCGTAGAAACTGGAAATTTTCCAGCAAAGGTGAATTGAGAGAATACAGGAGTGGGAAGTAATAAGGATTTGTATGGAAGAAATATATTGGCGGAACTGCGAGCAAAGGACATGATTTAGATGTAAATCTCCACTTGTGAAAAATTTCGTGATATTTAAAGGATAAAGAGTTATTAGAAAAGGGTGAAAATTTTAGGAAAAACTGATTTGCAAGTTGTTGGCCTCTCAACTGGATCGGTGGAATGCAGGATTCCGAACATAAACCAATTTCTGGTGAGGAAGCGCAAACGATAGTTTTGAATCCGTGTGAGTTTAGTAATGTGACCTCGAGCCGCACTGCCAAATATTAGAAATCCGTAATCTGTCCGAGATCTTACCAGAGTTAAATAAAGTGTCCTTAGGAGAAACGGATCACCACCCCACCGAGTATGTCGTAATATCTTCAATATGTTTGAGGCCTGAAGGACCTTCAAACAAAGTAACTGAATATGGTTCTTCCACAATAACTTCTGGTCTAATACTAGACCCAGAAGTTTAACGGAATTGGAATTCGTGATTACATCACTTTTAAAACGAATCGCTGTATGATCGGTCAACCGTTTATATGTAAAAATAACAACATTACTTTTGAAAGTTGATATCATTAGATGGGACTCAGCCATCCAATTAATAATTTTGGTAATATCTTCTTGTATCATATTGATGGTGGTTGAAAAATTCTTTCCTGAATGATACATTATTATATTATTAGCATAGAATGTGATCATACTACTAATCGGTAACTGAAATACAGGTAAAATATATACGTTAAACAATATTGGACTTAAGACGGAGCCCTGAGGAAGACCATGGTATACTCGTCTATAGACCAACTTGTTGACAGAAACAAATTTAAATGCCACCGTACGGCAAGTAAACAAATTACAAAGATAAACAGCCAGAGATGTCGGAATATTAACAGCGATTAGTTGGGTGTATAAAATCGGAAGATAAACCGCATCGAAGGCTCCTTTAATATCGAAGAACGCAGAAATCAGAAACTTCTTGTCTAAGAAACATTGGTATATGTCAGCTGTTAAATATGTAACACAGTCAATGGAGCCTCTGTTTAGTCTGAAACCAGGTAGCAAAGAATTCGACTCTAACCACCAAACAATCCGATTCTTTAGTACACATTCGAATAGTTTCCTAATACATGATGCAAGAGATATAGGACGGTAGGATTCAGCTGCTGGTCTAGCTGATCCTGATTTTTTAATCGGAATTACTACAAATTCAGACCAGGATTGAGATATACTGTTGGTTGAAAAAAGACGATTAAAAATATAGCATAAAGTATGCAAAGCAAAATCTGAGTGATGTTGGAGAACAGAGTAAGTAATCTGGTCGGATCCGGGCTTAGTAGATTTTTTATTCTTTAAAGCTAGCTTAAGTTACTGTAAAGTAAATTCTTCAGTAAGAAAATGTCTTACAATAGATTGTGATGAGTGTTTATTAATTTTCATTTCTGATTCATTGAGCACATACGAAGGAGCAATGTTATCTATAAATGAGTTCATCTCTTCATTACCCATATTGCAACATTTATCTAAGAATTTATTGCAGATGAAACCCTTAGCCATTTTCCATACTTTCGTTAAAGGTGTATTTCGATTGAATGAGGAACAATAATGATGCCAGGCTGTTTTTTTTAGCTTGTTTGATGATGAAACGAGTTTCAGCCTCGACTTTTTTAAAACATAAATAATTAACAGTTGTTTTAACGTGCCTAAATAATCGGAAGGCCTCATTTCTACGATTATCTGCATTCCACCAAAGAGACTTGTAATGTGTCTCGCGGTAAGCCGCCAATTCGATTACGTGGAACGTGTAACATAATGGCCAAGTTAAGATGATTAAAATAGCGATCATATAAACCGATAGGAGCCAAATTCTTTTGTAGAGTACTCAATTGAGAATCTAATTCTTTAGCAAAGGCTGTCCAGTCAGCTTTTTGATAATTCCAACAATAAGATGGAATATATTCTTGGGTCAAATCGGATTCAATGGATGCGTATATACTAATCGGAAGGTGGTCACTGCCAAGAGGTGAATTAATAACCGACCAATTTGAATTAATAACCGACCAATTCACAATAGCTGCAAGATTTGCCGAAGTAAGAGTGATGTCAACCGAGCTGGCTTTTCTCATTAGAGGGCCTACGGTAGTAGAAGCACCGTTGTTAAGGCAGACAAGATTTGTATTTTCTGATATATATTCCACTTCCTTCCCTGACCGGTTGATATAGTTATCATCTAAAAGATAGCGATGGCAATTAAAGTCACCGCCAACCATAATGTTCTCCTCAAAAGGCGTAATAGCAGTAATAAATTCTCGAGAAAGCAAGCGATGCATTGGAGGACAATAAATAGATGCGAGGTATAATGGAGAATTATTTAGATTAATCTGAATGGAAACTGCATTAAGCGGATGATCAGAAGGCGGATAAAGTGAAAAAATGTTGATAGTCTGATGGGGAATGTTATTTTTGATGAGAATGGCACATCCACTATACCCATCTGCACGATCTTCTCGATAGCAAAGAAAACCTTTAATATTAAATTGTTGTGAAGGACGAAGCCAAGTTTCAGAGAGAAGAATTATGTCAATGTTGTTAAACGACAAGAACACTTCTAGATTACATTTATTGTTGATGATACTTCTAGCATTCCATTGAATGATACGTAACATTAATGAAATAAAGGAAAGTTAGTTCCTTGATACTTCCATAGTATTCAGCAGGATCATTCGAATTAACATGAGTATATGTACAATCATTGGGAGCGTTCCTGAAATGAGTAATAAGTTGTTCCACAAAGGTGGAGATTTCAGATAATTTAGGCGCAGTAATCTGCTCTTTATGGAAGAGAGCAGACAGATGTGTGTAAATATTTTCCATCATATCAGAACGAGAAACATCAGTCGGATTAGTAGTATTAGTTTGCGTGTGAATTTCAGGATTAATCATGGGACTAACACCATTGAAAGGATGAACAGAAGGTACATTAGGAAAAGAAGGATTTACTGGTGTATTTACACGTTTAGAAGGCTTAGATTTAGATTTAATAATAATATGATTGGATAATTTAGATAACCCTTTTAAAGGAGTATGCTCGTTACTCGTAGTAATTTCACTATAACTGGTGGATTTTGTGACTAAGGTTTTTTTTTCTTAATATCAATCGCTTCGCGGAAGGTAACATTCTCATAAGCCATCATCTTTTTAATATTTAGCTGTTCTTGGCATTCAGGACAGGAACGATCAGTAGCTAAATGTTCACCATGGCACAAAGCACATATGGAAAAATGTTTGTATCGTGTTCTTCTGTGCACCTAGCACATCTAGATTTACTTTTACTGTTCGTCTTAACGTGACCAAATCTAAGACAGTTATAACATTGAAGTGGTCGGCGAACACTGGGTTCAACAGCGAATCTCATTTTGTATATATAGACATATTGTGGAAGCTGAGAACCTTGAAATTTAATTTCGATTAACGGAATAAGGATAAAACCTTCAGGTGTTTTCTTATTTAGTCTTCTTATGCCATTTATAGAACACTGCGTTTCCAAACCATCCAAGATATCATTATCTGACATTTTAGTATCAATATTTCTAATTATTCCAAACCTATGGATTAAATTACTGGGAATAAATGCTTTTAATTTGTTCTCCTTTAAAACTGGAGAAAGCAAAAAGGAGTTAGCAGCTAATAAGGAGAAAAACTCTAAACGAAGTCTATTTTTTCCCACAGATGTAAATTCTTTAATACCGTGGGTTTTGATCGAAATTAATTTCGCAACTGCTAAAGGGTGTAAACCAGCGATATTTTTGTCTAAGCTTTCAATTAGGACAAAAAATGGCCACTATGATTAGAAGGAAATAATTCGACTGTGTTACACTATTATTATTATCGTAATGACTGTTAATCGCATCTGACGTTATAGGATCGAAGAATTTAATTTCTTTAATAGAACCTGACGAATTAGCAGAGGGAGGGTCCGAGAGTTTACGTTTATTAATCGTTTCAATAGCAAGAAAACTCGGTTTCTTAGTATTAGACGGTTTACTACGACTGTTATTTGCGTAGGCCGACGGGGGGGCCTACTTTGTTAGCACTCATCGGAGTGATCAACACTGAATTAAATTAACGTGTAATATATATTCGAATAAACGGAGAAAATACAAAATAAAATAAAGATAAAAATAGATAAAATTAAGAATCCACAACAGAAAATTTACTATTAGCGATAAGAAAATAAAAACGATCTCACCGATAGACTGCCGAACAAAGATCGCAACGCGATAAACACAAACACTCCGTAAAACGATTAACGAGATATAATTGTAGTTGTTGATGATTTTGAAAAGGGTATTTGGATTTTGTGTTAGTAGTAGTATAACACAACAAGTTATGAACATATTTATTGAAACAGTTTTAAAAAAATGCATTTTTCATGTCTGATGATTGTGGTGCATATTATAACAGCTGGAAAAAGTATATGGGCCCAGTTGATAATAGATTATTATCTACTTGGCACGTGCTAAAAAACTATAAAAGGATTGATGAAAAAATTAAAGATGCAAACCTCAGAGTACAAGTTTATAAATAATTATATGCTCTACAGTCTGAAGTGAGTTAAGAAAAATTTCAAGTCATGCTGTATAACTTTATAGAACAAAGAAAATCACAACCAGAAATGACTGAATTCATGGCATATTTCAAATAAAATTATGTTAGCAGATGTAAAATGTGAGCCCAATGTTATCGAAGATTTAGTATTATGAACACAAATATGGCTCTTGAAACCTTTCACCGTTATTTAAAACATATCCAATTAAGGGTAAAGAAGATAAACGTTTGGGCGATTTAATATCTGGGTTGTTCCCAAGTGTTATAAACATGGTATGGAAAAAGCATGTGAGGAATGTAAGAGGAAAGATATCATACCGAATGAAAAGTATAAACAAATGTCGCAAACTTAGAACGGAAATTAGAAACAGTTGGATACAAATTTCAAATGGTAATTGGTCTGTAAAATCCCAAAAATATATTAATAAAGTATATACTGTGACCAGGACATCAGAAAATTGTACAGTATGTAAATTACAGTGTGTAATTTGCAAAGTATGTCGGCACATGTTTTGCTGTCAATGTGAATGTTATATTATTAAGAATCCGTTATGTAAACACATTTATGCTGTATGTATAAATTACATAAATAAGCATATGAAATGCGTTGAAGATGGTGTCATTAATATAGAAAATCGTGTAATAGAAAAAAACATGGAAAATAAATTTATAGAAAAAACATATTCGACGCTATAGGAAATATGCCACAGAAAAATGAGGATGTATTAAAACATAAAATGCTATTTGTAGCATCAGAGATTAGGCTTTTAGCTGAACATAATTGTTAAATATTAAAAATAATCGATAATTTTTAGTGTAAGTTTTTATATATATGCGGCGCCGATGTTTGTTTACCTTTTTTTTTTTTTAGCAGTTGAATTAATGTCTTTAATATGTTGAAAGATAACATGTTGTAATTTTTCGGTTTATTCACGGTAATTCAATATTATATGTAAAATATATCACGTATTAAATAAATAAATAGCAAATTATTTCAATAATAATGATTGTGATAGAGATGATAAAAATAAATTTTCGAAGTTCATGGACTCAATTTTTTATGAAATATCTGTATATAAAAGTAAAATATATGATATTGCTAAATTAAAAAGGTTAAAAGTAACCCATACAAATTTAACTTCCTTAAGTATGCTTCTAAGCTTTGAGAATGCCATCCGTGCTAATTGTATTCTGGATATTTCACTTTCTAAGTCGTTGTTTACTTTAATTAATTGTCCTAAATAGATGAATTTATCAACCATTTCCACTTTTTGTGTGTTTATATTTATATCCTTGTAGTTATCTCTTGCAAGTTTATTGCACATATATTTAGTTTTATTTATATTGATTTTAAGCCCTATTTGTGTGCATTTATCATTGACTGCCTGTATCATTTCTTGTAATTTTTCCAGGCTATTTGCAAATAATACATCATCCGCATATAGGAGGTGCGTTAAATTTTTGTTTCCGACCTGTATACCTGCAGTTCCCCATTTGATCGTTCCGATACTATCTTGAAGTGCAGCTGTTAACAGTTTCGGGGACAGCGCATCTCCCTGTCTTATTCCTTTTTTTAATTGGATGTTTTCTTTTTCCTCATTGATTGTAATCGTAGCTGTTGCCTTCTTGTATATATATTTAATTATTCGTGTATGTATATGTCACTAATTTTTAATCTTGGTTTTCAGGCAATCAAATGCCTTTTCAAAATCCACAAAAGATATATATATATATATATATATATATAAAATAAAACAAAATGATATGTAACGTTTATGGCGTATGCTTGTGAATGACGTAATTGTCGAAAAACTTCGCGCAAATATAAAATTTTTATAGTGATTAAACTGTGTTTTTTTATTTTGTTTTATTAACTCATAAAATCACTACTCTCCGAATATATATATATATATTTAAATTTATGCAATGAGAAAATTTTTACAGTTGTCCATTTAAAAATTAAATAAAAAATGACTAATTAAGAATGATATGTTTGACAATAATTGAAAAATGCAGTACTCAAATTATGTGTGGAAAACTTCATCCAGTTAATACATAAACTTTCGTTATCAAAAAGTTAATAATCATTCCTCTAAACTGCTATCTTTAACTTCCTTTAAAATACTATCAAAATTATGAACCTTTAAAACTAATATCGATCAGATTTCTAAATCATTTTATATATGTATTCATTATAGCAATGAATATTATGAGAGTCAAAATCAAATAATTTTATATTAGTGTAAATCTTTTAAATTTTAAAATGTGTTTTGTTTCAATTTTTTTATAACAAAAACCATATATATATATATAAATAATTTTATATTAGTGTAAATCTTTTAAATGTTAAAATGTGTTTTGTTTCAATTTTTTTATAACAAAAACCATATATATATATATATATATATATCTATATATATATATATATATATTTGTGTGTGTGTGTGTGTGTGTATCTATCATTCATTCTTTAGCATATATTTGACGGAGTTGTCCTATTCAATGTGTGAAGAATTGTTTCATTCTGTTTTCAGTTAATATCAAAAAGTTTGAAGATCATGTTGAATGTACACGGGTTATTGGAAAGAGGAATAAATTAAAATTAAAGTTCCCCACTTTTCAAGAGATGTAAATTTAATGAATAATTTAAGATGGAGGAGTTTATTTAAGTAATCAAGTGCAGAAAATCTGTTGATGTTGATTGAGAAATGACAGCACATCAAACAACTGAAAGTAAAATAATAATTACGTAGGCAATGGTGATACACCAGTAGAACGACTGAAATCACTTGTAACATTATTCAAATAGAAAAAATTGCTGCATGTGTTTAACTTTTAGATTTGTATTATTATTTTCCTGTCGTGGAAATGTTTAAGAAAATGTTTTAAATATTAAACTTATCAACGACCAAAAAACTGAAAGTTATGAACAAATTCTGGACGTGGTTCAAGAAATAGACAGTGGATACGATAACAAGGTACAATGGAATTAACCATAAATCATAGGTATATATATATATATATATATATATATATATATATATATAATAATAACGCTGAAATATGCGAGCAGTACCGTATTCTGAGCCTAGTATCTCATACACAAAAAATTCTAAGATAATTTATGAACGAATAAAAAATAAAATAGAAGAGAACCTACCTGAAGATCAATTTGGTTTCAGGAGGAGTAGGGGAACAAGAGAAGCTATTCTGACAGGCTGTTAATGAAAAGAACACTGGAGATGAATAAAACCATGTATATAGCCTTCATTGACATAGAGAAGGCATTTGATAACGTTAACTGGAACATTATGATTCAATGCCTAAGAGACATGAAGATAGATTTCAGGGACCGAAGAATAATATTCGAACTGTACAAAAATCAAAAAATCATGATTAACGAAAAAACAGGCGCCAAGATAAAGAAAGGAGTCAGATAAGGTTGCTGCCTTCACCAATGTTATTCAACATTTATATGGAAAAAGCAATGAGGTGCTTCTCTAATATTCATAATGGAGGAATAAAAATAAATGGAGTAACGTACAAGACAATTAGATATGCGGATGATATAGCGTTGGTTGCGGATTCCGAAGCAAAATTGCAGAAATCGGTTAATGATCTAAACAGATTACTAAACATCAAATGCTTAATGAAAATAAATGAAAAGAAAACGAAAGTATTAAGATGCGTTAAAAAAGAGGAAAAACAGACGAAGATAATAATAAATGGAAAAATGGTACAACAAGTAAAGTTATTTGAATACCTAGGCAGCCTAATATCAAACGATGGCAGATCAGAACGGGAAATAAGGAGAAGAATAGCACAAGCTAAGAACGCTTTCGGCCAAAAAAAATGGGCCTCCTCTCATCTTGGAATTAGACACTAGAAAACAGTTTATTAAAAGTTTCATTTGGAGCATTGCACTTTACGAATGTGAAGCATGGACGCCGCTTAAGAAAGAAAAATGTAAGCTAGAGGCGTTTGAAATGTGGTGTTGGCGACGCATGCTGAAAATAAAATGGACAGATAAAATACCTAACCGCGAAGTACTGTTCAGAATTAATGAAAAAAGATAAATACTAAAGACAATAGAAAGAAGAAGAAATTCCACAATTGGACATATTGTACGTCATTCAACATGGATTACCGACGTATTAGAAGGAAAAACAATAGGTAACATCCAAAGAGGAAGACCTCGAAGGAGGTTCATGGATGAAATCAAGGGAAGAAGGCCATACGCGGAAATTAAAGAACTAGCCAGAGCACGAAAAGATCTTGCACGCTGTCGTGTTACCCACCAACCCTCGGGTCTGGGAGAAGAAGAATATATGTATATATATATTATATACATAACTTACTGTAACATAAAGTTTACTAAAATCATCAACATATTATTTAAAAATCAACGCATTCATATTACAAAATAAAAAAGGTGTATTAAAAACATTTGACGGAAGCGCTTTAAATTATATGAAAAATTAAAAATATCTAAACAAATTTGCGAAAGACACAAATTATAACATATTAAGCGCAATCCTACAGTAATGCAATTTCAAAAATTTAATTGATTTATATTTGTAACATACTACTAAAAATATTATCGAATATGCTTACAAAGTTTGGTAAATGTATCATTATGGGATTTATGAAACATACTCAGTATTCACAAGGTTTTGAAGCACTAGTAAATAAGTTATCTTTTGTACAACAGTACATAAAGCATAACGTCACACAAGGGATCACAATTTATGTGGTGTGGATAATCATTATTCGAAGAAATAAATATTTTAAGAATTTAGCCTGAATCCTTTCCACATCTGTAGTATACGTGTAAACAATACTGTAATTGAGGACGAACAAGAACTATCGAGTATTTAGTGTTCTTGGATCACTGAATAATTTTGACTTTCTTATGACGAATTCAAGAACTGGTTATGGTTGTCGAGTAATATGGTATACATATACCGTGAAACTCAAGGTCCTATCAAAGTATACTCCATGATTGGAAACATAAACGACCTTATTCACAAATCCAAATTTTAATTAAATTTAAGTTCATTTATATTACAACCAACAGATAATGTAACGCATTTACTGTAATTAATGGAAAACCTGACGCTTACTCCACATAGTAAGGTTATCTAAGACTCTTTGAAGAGATAGGGAATCATCCAATGAGTCCTATAAATTTTCTTTAATTTCATCTAGAAATAGTCTTAACGTCTTCTTAATATCAACAACAACAACAAAGTATATTTGCATAAGTAATAAACATAAAATAAAATATAACATAGATTACAAACATTGTGTACCGGGAACACCTTACCACAATAACACAGTAAGAATATAAAGAATAAACCAAAACAAAACGTTAAATACTGCAGGAAAAAAGCAAATAAAAACCTGCGGCTAGAAAATAAACACGTTTTCTAATTACAAGTAATACATGATAGTATAGAAACTTAAGTCTAAGCTACAAAAATATATTGTATAGGTTGTAAGTTCTTACTATGTATATACACACATATATATACACATACACATATAAAAAGTGGATGACACGGGTGTCGAAGGTGCTTACTAAGTAAAGGGGTTAAATTATAATTAAATACTACATAATGTTATGTTTAAGTCGCCTGTGTTTATATTTGGAATACATGAAACGAAGTTGCTTAGAATCGTAATTGGCAATCGAGGAGACGAGTACATTGTTTTGGTGGGAGCATTTAATAAAAAAGTCGATAGCTTTAGAACAAAATCTCTAATATAGGGCAGGTCAGTAGTTTCGTGCACACTCGATTCTGGCATAGCGAGGTGCATTGAGAATACATCTGAGGCATCTGTTTTGAATGACATGTAACTAGTTAAAGGAGGTTTTTGATATAGAGCTCCAGGAAGGACAAGCGTAGCAAAGTATTGGGCGGATTAGTGCTTTGCAGAGGATTATCTTGTTGTTAATGTTGAGGAAGGACTTGTGATTAAGAATGGGGTACAAGGAACATAAGACATTGTTTGTCTTGATTGTGATATTATTTATGTGTTTAGTGAAATAATTCTATTGTCGAGGATTACACCAAGATAACGAACCTTATCGCACCACTCTAAAGTGTTTCTCTGTACCATCAGATTGTCAGGCAGAGCAGGTCTCCTGCGGGAGAAGAAAATAGCTGCGGTTTTGTTCGGGTTTATGCTAATTTGCCATTTATTGTAATATTTAAGTACCCGCGATATACCATACTGAAGTCTATTACGAATTGTGCTGGGTCTATAGGAGCTGCAGAATATCGCAGCGTCGTCTGCAAATAGTCCCACTTGCGTGTTGGGTGGGTTTGGAAAATCATAAAGATACAGGGAAAACAAAAGTGGTCCGATAATACTGCCTTGTGGGACACCCGCAGAGCAAGATTTGTGAGGCGAGACAGCGTTACCTACAGATACATAAAAAGATCTATTGCCTAGGTAACTATTGATTAAGTGAACTAAACATGTTGGAAAGTTATATTTTATCATTTTATAAAGAATACCTGCGTGCCAAGTTGTATCGAATGCTTTAGCAACGTTAAAAAGTACCATGCCGGTATGCGTATTTAAGTTGAAGTTATGGGTAATGGAGTCGGTTATTCTGCATATTTGTTGGGTTGAGCGAAAGCCGAATTGAAAGTTTGGAAATATGTTATTGTTGTCGACATCGGATAATAATCTAACATAAATCACCTTTTCAGCAACTTTACTTAGGTTGCTCAGTAAACTAATGGGGCGGATGTTGGAAACCTGCGAGAGATCCTTTCCGTGCTTGGGCAAGGCGATGATTTTGGCAAGTTTCCAACTTTGCGGAAAGTATCCCAGTTTAAAGCGTTCATTATGTTTGATAATACAACAATGGCGGAATGAGGGAGTTTCTTGATTATAAGTAATAATATATTATCCAGGCCTACCGAGTACTTTAATTCCGTTTTTTTGACGATATTGGATATTAGTAGAGGACAAATATATATATATATATATATATATATCACGATCACGATGCGCTTATATCAATCCACTGCTGGATGTAAGCGTTCCCCTTTTGTTTTCACCTGTAGAGATTTTGGGCCTCGTTTATCCATTTCATTTTTTGATAGTCATCAGAAAATTCACATAAATAGCTTTTCCGTTGTATAATAGTTTTTGTAACCATGTTTAATTCTTTTTAACAGTATTTTGCCCATAATATTACAAACATAACCATTTTTTCCAGCGATAGCTTACTTCCGTCGACCCTTCTTACTTCATAACGACACATTTCATACAACCCTAACGGTCATTCATATCAAAGGGCATTTCGTATCCGGAGCGTATAAATTCCGCGATCGAGTAAAAACTGGGTAGTTTTTTTTTACTGTGATCGAGTACACTAATTCGAACAAAGGGACGTGGTGCTCAAATAAAACGTTCCAAACATTCAGTAATCTTAGCTCTTTAAACTGCGTGGCGCAATTAGTAGGTGATATCTACAAATCTTTCATTTTCAAGAAGTATTTAATAACTTGTTTTTTAGACATAAATAACGCCCTTTGATAACATCTCAATTCCTATCTTACACGAGTCTCTGACAAACTTGGATGTCCCATCCCCATTTAAAGAAGCATTTCTAACTTATTCACTAAAAGACAGTTTACCTTCTTTCGTTCCAATATGAAACCAACAACTCGCACGGTGTACTTAGGTTTTCCCCAAGGGTCCGTTCTTAGCCCTATTTTATTTAACATAGTATTGTTTAAACTTCTCAATACACCCCTTCCAGATACAGTGAAAATTCTATCTTTCGCAGATGATATAATAGTTTACGTCATGCACGATAATCTAGATAATGCTATCCAAACTCTTAATATATCGCTTAGATACATAGTCCAAGTTTTGTCTAAATTAGGTCTTACTGTTTCGTACAACAAATGTGCTTCGATAATATTCTCATATAGAACCGTCAATACCGACTCACGCGGACTTGTGTATAACAACAATCTCATACCCTTTGTTCATTACCATCAGTACTTAGGATTTATTCTTGATCGCAGGTTAACGTGGAGATTGCATACGGAAAAAGTTTATACCAAGGATTTTAAAAGAATAAATCTTGTAAAAGCACCGAGTCATACTCCTTGGGGTGGGGACCCCCTAAGTTTACTACTTTTGTATAAAAATTTCACACGTTCTATTCTCGACTATGGCAGTTTTATTATCGGGAATGCTTCTAATCACTGCCTTTCTAGGCTAGGTAAAATTCAAAACGAGTGCTTACGCAGATGTTTAGGAGCACTTCGTGCTACCCGCTGTACCTGCTCTCGAGATGGAGGCAAAGGTTCCCCCTCTATCCGTACGAAGAATGTTTCTGTCAGATAAATTTCTTCTAAAAGCATTCACTCATATCGCCCCCTCTTTGTATACTCTGTACTTAGAAATTTTTCACAACTGGCGTTTCTCTATACTTCGACGTCCTTTATTATGTCATTCCTCTGGTCATCTTTCCAGTTACAGTGATATTCTTCTTCCATCCTACCAGTCTCTCTTCTATACGATTCCTTTAGGGTATAATACCGTTAGCCTTAATGTCAACATACAACTGTTTTCCTCATTTAAGAACAATGTTCTACCACTAGCCGCCAATTATAATTTTTACTCCTTGATTAATAGAAACTATCCTAACTCTCTTCTAATTTTCACTGATGGTTCGAAGTGCTCTTTTTCAGTCGGAGCTGCATTCGTAATCCCCGCTCTCAACATTTCAAAAAAATTTACCCTTAATAGAATATGCTCCATTTTTACTGCAGAAGCTACAGCTATTCTCCAATCTCTCCGATATATATCTGTAAATCGCCCATCTACTAATATTCTGAACCTATCCGATTCTAAAAGTTGTTTGCTGGCATTACAGCACTCACAGCTCAACTCTCGTTTACCATCAATTATTTACAAAATTTCTAATTACATATATCGATTAAACTCTCTCGGTGTAACAGTTAAATTTGTTTGGATCCCCGGGCATAGCGGTATCCATGGCAATAATCTAGCTGATCATTTAGTCACTTCAACGGTTACATTAGGGACTTTTTTATTTTATACTCCTCCTATAGATCTCCTAGCGTATATTAAATATGCGCATAAGGAATACTGGAAAAATCTGTGGTCCGATTCATTTACTGCAAAGCATTATAAATCCATTCAACCCGACATACCTTCTAATCCATGGTTCTACAATATTAAAGTTGAAACGATCAAATTGCGGGGTTTTATTACTACCATTTGTCGACTGAGACTCGGCTGTAGTCGCCTTCCTGCTTCATTACACAAGTTGAAACTTATTAGTTCCCCTAATTGCTCTCATCCTATGGATACCCATTTAGTGACGATGCAGACCATGTTATACCAGAGTGTTCCCATCATAGTAATTTTCGCGTTGCATTTTATCAAGCTCTTCACAGCATTAAAGTTCCATTTCCTATAAATATTGCATTTCTCTTAGCTCTTCAAAATGCTGAAGGGCACTATACTCTTATATTTTAGATTCTGGTATCATAATTTTACTTATCCCTACATTACTTCTTACTCTGCCTAATTTATAAGTAGCCCTTTCTTATTCACTCCATAATATAGATATGGGTAAACTGTATGGAAGCCCAATTAAAAAAAAAAAAAAAAAAAAAAAAGTTACTATTAAATCATACGGAAACAATAATATTCCGAATTGGAAAATATGACTTTCACATTTATATTTGTGTATTTAAATTAGTAACTGATAATTGACTGAACAACTAAAATTATTAAGAACTACAATAAATACTGAAAAAGGTTTGGTGGAAAATACTTTTTATGCCTTTCATTATCTGTTCTTTACTCTTGTTAAGGAATTTTAAAATTTTAATTTAATATGATGTATAATTTTGTGAAAAATAATAAATTTGCACGTATTTTATTGTTATATTGGTTATATGTAATATATATGTTTATGAGTTTATCAGAATTTTAATTTGTTCTTAAATTTAAAGTGAGATTTTGGCATTAATTTTTAATTAGTCTGTAAATAACAATATCAAATAATATTTCCGATGACCACACCCAGAAACTAAAAATAAAATTGTTATTTAATAACTATTATAAACAATTTTTTACTGGTTCCGCGTTGACCATAGGAAAGAAGAATCATCGCCTTCTAACTAAAAATTGAAGGTATATGATGTGTAGAGTAAATTCAGTATCGTATAAGCTGATGGCTGTTTTTATATTTTTAATTTTGTTCATTTCGGCATGAAAATTAATTTTTTGTAATTTATGCTTTTCTTTGCGCGTACGTTTAATTTTAGCAATTTTTATTATAAGTTGATATTTTATCATGATAATTTGTATACAAATTAGGTAATTTGCATATAGGATGCACACGTTGATGTTTATGGAATTACAGACAAGAGCGGATATTATTGTTCAAATTACGAATTTATAGAGATTTTCTGGAATTCAATTTTAACGCATTTTAAAAAAGGTATTATATTTATGTTATTCGCAGTGTTATGGTAATATGATTTATATAATTATGTTACATTATATATTTATCATTTTGCCATGCAATGTTAAGATTGTCTTAATCTTACCTGGTACAAGATTTCTGTTATTAATGTTTTGCTTAATTCTATAGTTTTCATTTTATATGTGAAGAACACAAAATTTTAATTCCGTTTCATTTGAATCGTGAATATTTAAAGTATCGCAATATTAGATAAATGTAAAAATTCAATCAATGTATTGGAGAAAACTTTTAAATAATTAAACCTATAATATTTTTGTAATGACTAGTGTTGTAAATGTTTTTATTATGGTAATAATTTTGTTTATTATGTTCCAAATTCCCATTCATAGTTATTAGAATACAGTGTCTATAAGCTATTCAAAAAATGCTCATTTGTACATGTTAATTTTATTTATTTATTTATATATTTATATGTATAAATGAAAAATTTACGTTTTTAACATTTTCTACAGTTGCTTAAAAGTGTATTGAAAAATACATATTGAATTCATCGATTATTGTAGATTCCAAAGTAATATTATAAAAACTAGTATTTTATGATTCATTTAAATTTTTAGTAATTTTTCAGGGGAAAAAAAAGGATTAAATTAATTATAATGTTAAAATAGGCATACAAATATATTCGTTTCCGCGTTTATTTTATAATTGTTTCTTAATTATTTGTTCGCAGAAAAATGTCTGATTCTAGAAACGAATTAGCACGTAAAGTATATTCACTTACAGTTAATGAAAAAATTGAACTTTTATCTGCAGTTGGGAGTTCTAGTGATGTAGTTGAACAGCAGTTGACAGCTACTTTACTTCAAATAATAAGAAATCCTGCGGATAGCAGAAACAGTGCTGTGTTCACGAGTAAATTGATGGACATATGTAATCGCCGATTATTGTATCATAATCTCCAAAATTTTCATTCATACGTTCCACAACCGGTAACATTACAGGTATAAATAACAGAGTTTTAACTCAATGCAGGATATTAAAATATCGAATATATTTAAACGAATGCGAGTTATGCAAGCTAATGAATGTAATTTAAATGATAGTCGTATGAATTCAATTTTTAGGCCGTTTTCCTGTATTAAAATATTAAATATGAGTTAATGGTAATAAAATACAAACGTATAATTATGTATATATAAATATATATATGCGGATTTATATTTTAGGAGCCAATAAGGAACGAAGGATCATCGAGTGAGGCAACGGCTCCACGTCAGTTGGGTAACCAGTCTATGTTCGCATCGGAGCCGTTAAGTTTTCCATACATGCATTTATCTCAGCATCGTCCAACTATATTTCCACCACCACCATATATTACATCGCAGAATCCACAGTTTTCCTTATCATCGTCTTGTCAACCTGATGGAAATATCAGGAATTTAATGTTACGACCGCAACTTCCTAATTATACAACCAATATACCTCCAGCACCACCTGCACAAGCGTTGAACATTACGTGTTCACTAATACCATTTCCGCATAAAGTAGATTTTAAAACCAATCCATTCTATGAAAATAAAATTCAATTACTGCCTCCGACTAGACTAAGAACTACGAATGAGTTAACATTACCGCAAGACGTTTCGTGTAATAGACATTTTCGTGAATGTTCATTTACGTTTTCATTAAAACCCAATATCTGTTCTATGATTTCGCAATATTTATTGCAGCCTGAATTAAACGAATTAAATATTGGTCACCATCATATTGTCATACAAATGGGAAAATTTAATGAAAATTCAGAATTTTACGAACAGGTAATGCCTTTAAATTTACAAATTAGAGTTAATCAAAATTATGTTCAATTACCGCTGTTACGACGTCACGAGTTCCAATCCAGACATATATGTAAATATGTAGTAATTACTGACAAAATACAATTAACACCAGGTGCTACGAATTCTGTTGCCATCAATTGGGTTCCTGAAATGGATGAAATATTTTGTTTTGATATATGCTTTGGACGTATAATACCTTATAATATAGTGTTTCGTGATATATTGATCACTAATTGCATTAATTGGATTGTATCCTTGTTACGTGTCATCGATCTAATTAAACATCAAACTGAACAAGACGGTGTTGGACGTAGAACAGTACGTGTTTCATTAAATTGTCCGTTTTCTGGTCAACGAATGAGGTATCCTGGCATTGGGAAGTTATGCTTTCATTTACAAATGTTTGACGTAGAAAACTACATTCAAATGAACGAAACTTATAATTCATGGACGTGCCCGATATGTCAGCGATGTACACCGTTAAGTGATCTTGAAATTTATGAATATATTTGGTTTGGCGTTATTAGAACGAATCATCTGCCAAGTAATTGCAACGAAATTGAATTTAATGTTGACGGATCTTGGATCGCGATTGTTAGTAGTATGCAACAAAGCTCAACAATGGAAAATATTGGATTTTCGGACGACAATGAAAACTCAACAACAGAAGATATTGAACGTTCTGACGAAAGTGAAATGTCAACAGAAGGAGATAATAGATTTTCTGACGAAGATGAAACCCCCGAAGACAATAATAGATTTTCTGACGGCAGTGAAATGTCAACAGAAGAAAATAATAGATTTTCTGACGAAGATGAAACCCTCGGTGACAATAATAGATTTTCTGACGAAGATGAAGCTCCCGGTGACAATAATAGATTTTCTGACGGCAGTGAAATGTCAACAGAAGAATATAATAGATTTTCTGACGACGATGAAAACCCAACAGTGAATGATAATGGATTATCTGATGATAATACAGAATTCAGAAATATGGGTAATGCAGAATTCACTACATCTGGAATATCCAATAACAATTATTTTAATTTAGAATCTGAAATACTCAATAGTAATGTAAAATCTGTACCAGTAATTATTGACGTGATCAACTTAACGAATGACGAATAATATTAATTGTAGAAAAAAAAAACGAGCAAAAAATGGGATATTTTCAATTGCCTTCAAATGTTTTATAAGCTATTAATTTATTAAATATTAATGCTTTAAAAAAGAATGTAACATTATTTATTTGATTTAAATTCTTTTGTTGATAATGTTATTCGACATTGCAACGGAACGGAAACAATTGAAATTAATTACATTAGATTTTGTACAAAACTATTTTACTATTGGCAACCTCTTTTTATGCGTGTGTATAAATATCTATATGTATGTACGTATCTAAATGTTTCTTATGATTAATATGTGATCGAAAATTTAAAAAAAAAAAAATCAAAATTACATATATTTATTAAAATTATTTTGTAGCGTAAGTGAGAAGCTTATATCAACAATAAGTTTTTAAAAACTAATATTAACTTATGTTTTTTAAGATTATTATTATTATTATTATTTTATACGTATACATACCACCGATCAGTAGTTATGCAACTACAATTTGATACTATATGTTGGTTTACTTTTGTATGTACGTTCATCTTAGATTAAAATATATATATATATATATATATATATAACTCTTTTTTGTTAAGTTTGTTTTACTTACATCCATAGGATACCGAAAAACTGGCTACATGTTTTGGCCTGGCATTTTTCTTTTTCACAGACGCCTAAAAATAATCGTTTTTACGATAAAACATTTTACAATTTTATATAATGAGAAATGTACGTACGTCCAAAGTGAAAAATGCAATTCTATTTTGTGGTATGTTGTGTACGAGTTTAATCATTTTCTTGACTACGAAATGTCTACTAGTTTCCATTTTCTATATCATTTTTTTTTTTTAATTTTGATTACGTTTTATGTTGTTTTTTAAGCTTAAATAACAGCTTTCTTTTACTGCTCGCATTTCGTAAATATTACAATATTTAACTTGAATTGGTATATATTATATATGAATTTTTACCTTTGTTCCTTATATAACATTATTTCTTTGTACATAGTTCTCGCATTCACTGTCTAGTGTTATACGGTCATGGAAAAGGTGTAAATTACGTTATAAATGTTAATTTGTGAGTATAATATTTTTAATGAACTTTCATATTTACTCGGTCTCACTTCGAAAGTGATTCAAAATTCCGATTATATTCCTAGAACAAGAAAATAATTATATTTTGATTAATTTAAATTTTCCAAGAACAGAATAAGTTATACAGTTCTATCATCCTAAATATAAATTCCTTAATCGATAAACATAATAATAATTTTTTAAAAATATACATAAGTGATTGTTATATACATTTATTGCTTAATGAAATTTACAGGAAAGGTTCCCTCAACAAACCTGCAATGGTGTAATTCATAAGTAAATTTTAGACACAATGGTTAAATAATTTATAAAATTTAAATGAGAAAAGAATACAAAAATAAATAAAAATAAAATTTATCTATAATATCATTGAATTTTAAACCTAGT
This sequence comes from Coronaproctus castanopsis, assembly GCA_032883995.1. Classification (NCBI taxonomy): domain Eukaryota; kingdom Metazoa; phylum Arthropoda; class Insecta; order Hemiptera; family Monophlebidae; genus Coronaproctus; species Coronaproctus castanopsis. The sequence continues at coordinate 47,798,005 of CM065054.1, forward strand.
ACTAGTAAGATATGTTTAATTCGTCTATGTTTCTATTTTTTATACCTGTGTCGTAGAGACTGATAATCGTAGTTTCTAATTTGATTGACATTTTGGTTACCAAACATGCGTCATGCATTAAAAAATTTTAAGGTCCTGCTTTTTCTTAAGCAATAATTTTGTAATCGTTGTAATTTGTTTATATTACTTCGATAGGTGTTCGACCACACAGTATTGGCATAAAGAATTTTAGGTTGAATTACCTGATTATAAATCAAAAGCTTGTTCACCGGTGATAGCATTTTCCTGTTGAATATTGGAAACAGCACTCATTTTTTTATGTCCCCTATAGATACATTCGTTTATATGTTTAGTAAAAGTTAGCTTACTATCTAGTGTTACACCGAGATAATTGACTTTTGATTTCCAGTCTAGATATCAGGTTTGCGCTTTTTGAAAATAATAGTCTCGGTTTTACTATCATTAATTTTAATTTTCCACTTATGAAAGTATTTGGATATTTTGTTAATTGCAGCGGTTAATCTGTTGCTAATCGTATCAATACGGTATGATGACGTCAATAGAGCAGTATCGTCAGCATATAAATTGACATCAACTTCTTTAATGCGTAGATAATAAACAAGAATGGACCAAAGATGCTGCCATGAGGTATTCGTGCCGATGCATATCTGACTTTAGATTTCTTGAGTTATAATTTTCACATAAAATTTCCTGTTATGTAGATATGCTTTAGTCATAGAAACTAGTTGATGTGGAAAACCGTATTTTATGAATTTATACACAATTCCATCGTGCCAAATAATGTTGAAAGCTTTTTCATTGTCTAGCAGTGCTAGGCCAGTGTATTTATTTTTATTAATATTTTCAGTAATTAGATTACAAATTTTTACTAGCTACGTGGTATAATGTTTAAATTCGTTCGAAAACCAAATTGGAACTTATTAAGAATACCATTTAAATCACTATCTTTTCTAAATCTAATGAGTAATATTTTCTCAAAAATTTTGCTAATGTTACTGAGCAACATAACAGGTCGTATATTTTTAATCAAGGGACGTCCTTGCCAGGTTTAGGAAGAGGAACAATTAAGGACAGTCTCCACGACACAGGGTAGTAGCACAGACGAATGCAAGAATTAAATAACACTGTGAGAGCAACTATACCTTTACAGGATAAATTTTTAATTATTTTTACGCTAATTTTATCATGTCCGGTAGAGTATGTATTTCTTACTGATCTAATGCAGTTCTTGGTGGCCTCTCAATGAGGTTTAGTCAGCATAGTTTAATGTAAGTACGTTATTTGTTAAAAATGTATTTATTGTCTTAATTTCCGTTCATGATATCGTGTGGACATTGCTTTATTCTGTTGATGCATATTCTGAAAGTGTTCTGCTGTAAGCTCAGCCTTATCTTCGTTTGAGTACGCTACTATATCGACACTTCTGGGTCTTTTAAAATGCGACAAATTTGTTTGTTCACGGGGGAAATATTTGTTTACTTTCCATGGCTGATTATTCATTTGCGGTATATTACTGAGAAACGTGTTGTAATGAACGTTTTTTTTCTTGTAACTGTTGTCTTTTAGCTAATTTATTCAACTTATCGTATAGTTGTTTAAATATATACATATTTTCATTATGGCATCTCTGATCAAGTTTCCTATAATAATTTTTAATTTTTATTATTTGCAAAGTTCCAGGAGAGATCGAAAAAATTTTATCATTCCCTTTCAATAGTGGGATAGAGCTTTCGGCAGTTTTTTAGATAATAGAGTTAAGATAACGAATGTAACGGTCTACATAAAAAGGATTGTATAAGGTTATTGGAATTTTGACTTCGTTTCGTATATATTGTTGATGCTTTCTCCAGTTTGCTTTAGAGTAATCAAAATTTGGTTATGTTACAATTCACCTTATCGTACCACCGAGAGAACATATTATTGTATTGTGATTTGAAAACAGCTTATAATTGATATAGGATCGATAATTTCATAGTAGTTTTTTGTAAGGACCAGATCAATTGTGCTAGGTTTTGAAGACGGATGACCCGGAAAAAACGTAGGTTCATTGGATGCTTTTATTTAAAAGCAAATTTCAAATGAGTTTGAAAGTTTATCAGTTTTTTTAGTGACCTCTAAACCGCATAAATAGCAATTTGCCATCGACACAGACTTTAGCTCCAACAGCCTGAACGTGCTTTGTTTGTGGTGGTGGGAATTTGTTCACACTGCATGCTATCATATATTAGTAAAGCTACTATTCCTGGTTTTATTATTACGGAATAATTGATAATTCGCCATCGTTAGGTAAGTGCTATCATCTACTTTAGTTTCTGAAATTCCTACAATTTTAACATTATTTGTGCAAATGAAGTGTTCTAATTCAATCATTTTATTAGTGATATAATTTGCAATCCATCCGAAAATGCTATCATTTTTCGTTATTTGTATAGAGAGAGAATAAATATTAATCCATTACGAAGGTGTCGGTAACACATTCGATAATGGTTGTGATTATATTAAAAATATTCGAGCTGCGATTCGGTTTTAACCTACAAATGATACTTCTTAGAAAGTATCTTATTTAATCCAATTGTGTATAGTAATTATATAATTTGACATAAATCGTTTAGTGTTGCTATTACTACTTCTATTACTATTAATACTATAATTATTCGTATTTTTTTTCTTTTTATTAGACGCAACTTGAGCATAAGTGCGTGAATAATTAATCCCATTTCTGTCATTATTATTAACATTACTAAATAAATTACGATTATTCGAGTGTGTGATATTGGGTTTGTTTAGGTCAGATGAATTATTATTTACGTTTGCTAAATTACGACGTTACCATTTGTTCATGACGATGTCCGATATTTTTTTATAAACTGTGCAGTTCTAAGAATTAGCTGTATGATTATCGTTTATAACAAAAAAAAAATTTATAGATAACTGTTGTCTTTTGGAAAATCACGAACTTTCAATCAATTCGTCATATTAAGGATAATATATCGAGATTTTAATCCGCTAAACGGTTTATCGGATCGTTTTCACGTAATAAAATATAAGTAATTCTTTCATAATTCCTCTCCTTAAGTCGTATTACGCTTGTTATAATATATTCTGAACCATGAAAAAAAAAAAACCCTACTTTTTGCGATAAATTTATCGTAGGACGTAAAACACGATTATACGTAGTAAATTAAAAAAACTGGAGAAGAAAAATTGAAATTGGAGTTAAAATAAGTTTAGTATGTTTAAAGTTATAAAAAATTATTTTCTTATTCTTTTTCTCACTCAATCGTCTTTACACGGGTCGACAATTACTACAAACTCGTGTAAAAGTCCTGTAAGTGTATTGCAACTAACAGCGAATATGAGTTCGTTCTGTGAAGGAAAATACACGACTCCGGCTGTGTTATTTGGGCAACCGATTATTATTTGATAGTCATAAAAAATTCACATAAATCGCTTTTCCGTTGTATAATAGTTTTTATAACCATTTTTAACAGTATTTTTCCCATGATATTACACATAACCATTTTTAACAGCTATAGCTTACTTCCGGTTTTTGTTTGTTTGGTAGATTCGGTTCGGTTGTGTTTGGTTGTGTTGTTATCTTTAAACGTCTATCTTTGTTGACCAAGAAACCGTAATCTCTATTCGTTCACGATTATAGTGTGTTCGTGTGTGTGTGTATTGTTCGGTGTTCGTAAGCGCTATTCGTTACGTGAATAGAGTGCGGTCGTGTGTGTGTGTGTGTACTGTTCGGTGGTATTTGTCGTCGTTTACCTCTGTTGTTAAACAAATAGTAAGCGCTATTCGTTACGTGTATATAGTGTAGCCGTGTGTGTACACATGGTTCTACACCACTCCCCCCCGCGACCGCCAGTTAGCGCGGCTAATCATTCGCTCAACGTTTCTGATAATTCTCCGTCAACTTCGAAAACCAGTTATGTAAATGAAACCTTTTATTCAGGTAATAACAATGTTGCATTAAATAATAACGATAAAAGTAATGTAGAAATACATTCGAAATCGGCTGTACACTTTAGATCGTTGGAAAATGTATCGGTTCCTCCCTTATCGATACAGCGTGTTGGTGGTGATTTTACTGTTGTAAATAAACGTCCCCTTTCGAGTGGCACCAGTGATGAGGATTCTTGGATCCCAGCATTAAAACATTCGAAAAGTCACACAGAAAACAGGACAAAAAATACAAGGAATCTTTCTCACCCTAAACCTTCGACATACAATCGTTTTCAATACCTCAGTGATGAGCAGAGGAATCCACAACAGAGCTTGTCAATGCTCCCATGGTAGATAACTCACAAGGGGCGCTTCCGCAAAGAAAAAATGTAACATTGCAAAAGAATCCACCCCCTATTTTGGTCAAAAATATTGTCAATTATTTAAAATTTGTTAGTGAACTAAAAACCGAAGTCTCGAACTACTCTTTTGAATGTAAAGCTACAGGGGATTACAATTAAACCCAGTAATACTGAATGTTATAGATGTCTAGTCCAAAAATTGAAAATAAAAAATGCCTCCTTTTTCACTTACCAGTTACCAGAAGATCGATCATTTCGTGTCGTAATACGTCATCTTCATCACACAACGCCTCCTAACGAAATTAAAATAGAATTAGAAAAATTAGGATACTCGGTCAAATCGGTAACAAATATCTTACATAAAAAAAATAAATACCCACTTCCAATGTTTTTTGTAGACTTAAATCAATTACCTATTAATTCGGAAATATTCAAAATAACTTCATTATTATATTCGGTAATTTCATAGAGGAACCAAGGAAACTCAGACAACTTCCTCAGTGCACAAGATGTCAAAATTATGAGCATACTAAGCGTTATTGTAATCTTCCTTTTCGATCCGTAAAATATGGTGAAAAACATGACACGGCAAATTGCAACAAAACAGTTAATTTACCTTCGAGATGTGCCCTGTGCAATAGTCCTCATACTTCAAACTATCGTGGCTGTCCTGCTTACCAAGAAGAACTAATGTTTCTGAATCCAGTTCTAAGAAAGAGTAGAAATCACGAGTATAACTTCATGAACCACACAAACTTTCCTCCGTTAGTTAATAATATTATTAATACTGATAACAACAACAACAATAACATTAATAACCAAATTAATAACGTTGCCAACGACAACAGCGAAAATAATAGCAATAATATCAACAAAACCTCGCAAAGGAAACATATTAGTTATGCTAATATCGTACATCAAAATACACCCAGTTTATTTGGCAATCCTTCGACCACACTAACGGAATGTTTATCCACTTTTCTAAATGAATTTAAAACTATAATTAACCCTTTAATTAACTTACTAACCAAAGTCATAGACGCAGTTTTAACCCAATCTAAATGACTGCTACCACTAATCTCACTCAATCATCCCTAGTAATTATGTTATGGAACGCAAATGGAATCCAGCAAAAAAAGCTAGAGCTTCAACTTTTTCTTAAACGAAAACGTATTGATGTAGCACTCATCACAGAAACGCATCTCACAGTAAACAGCTCGTTTTCGATTTCTGGCTACACGATACATAGTAGTCATCATCCTGAAGGAACTGCGCATGGCGGTGCTGCCGTATTAATACGAAATGACATCAAACACTATGTAGCTTACAATAACTCTTCCGCAACAATACAGATCGCATCAATAACAGTCCAAAATACAATTTTTGATTTAACACTAGCTGCTATGTATTGCCTACCACGTTATGCTGTTCATGAGTATAATTTTAAATATCATTTTCTGAATCTAGGTCGTAACTTCATATGTGGAGGGGACTTTAACGCTAAGCATACCCTATGGGGTTCAAAACAAGTAAATCCTAGGGGCAAAATACTAAAAAAAGTTATACTGTCAGAAAACTATAAATTTATAGCCCCGAACGAACCAACATATTGGCCTTCTCATAATAACAGACACCCGGACTTACTTGACCGTTTCATCACAAAAGGAACTGAAAAATTATATAATGTTTGCAAAACGATGCCGGATTTGACGTCTGACCACGATCTAGTTGTCCTTCTGTTGGATACAGTACGTTAAAAACATACAGCTGACCAACAATACAACAAATTGGAATTTATTTCATAATCTCCTGCAGAAGTGTTCTGAGTTCAAAACTCGGTTAAAATCTCCTACTGACGTAGACGCACATATCGAAAATCTAACAACAATGCTAAAAAATTGCGCTACCAACACTACATCCTATTCCCATTGCGAAAGGAAACAAAATTACCTTCCATTAAGGATTAGAGAACTAATAACTTCTACACATAGAGCGCGTAAATTATGGCAGCGCCACAAATATCCTTGCTTTCGTGCAGAATATGATCGTATCAGGAACAAGATGAAAGCAGAAATAAGGTTGTACAAAGACAATGCATTTCAAGTATTTTTACAAAATCTAAATACAACGAATAATTCCCTTTGGAGAACTACCAAACACATCCTTAAGGAGCATACTGTGACTTCACATTTACGAAATCAATCTGGAGCATGGATAAAAAGTGACGCTGACAAGGCTCAGTATTTTGCTGAACACCTAGTTAAAGTTTTTTCACCGAACACAGACATTGAGGATAAACAATTTACTGAACACGTGTATAATTACTTGAACACCCCACTACAGCTTTCTCTTCCTACACGTTCCTTTTCATCAGCAGAAGTAGAGCAGGAGTTAAAACGACTGCCTATTCGTAAAGCTCCAGGTCATGATTTGATCACAGGAGATATATTGAAACATATTCCACGGAATACAATTTTACAACTTACGTACCTATTTAATGCCATTGTTCGTCTCTCTTATTTCCCCGAGGCATGGAAGAAATCCACCATAATCATGGTTCCTAAACCGAATAAACCTACTTCTGTTGTATCATCATATAGGCCAATCAGTCTCCTGTGTACATTATCAAAAGTTTTCGAAAAATTAGTACTGCATAGAATTTCTGCAACCTTAGAAAAAGTAGATTTGATCCCTGCCCACCAGTTTAGTTTCCTTAAAACTCATTCTACTATACATCAATGTCACCGGGTTGTCGATGCTATTTCCTACTGTTTCCAAACAGGGCGATACTGTCCTGCTGTCTTCTTAGATGTATCGCAGGCCTTTGATAGAGTGTGGCATCACGGCCTGCTATATAAACTTAAAAAGTTCTTACCAGCGGATTATTACTTGTTGATCAAATCCTACTTGAAAACAGGACATTTCGTGTACGATACAACTCTGAATACTCTGTTTGGTATCCAGTACAAGCATCTGTGCGGCAAGGAAGTATTCTGGGGCTTACTTTATATACGATATTCACAGCCGATATGCCTACAACATCTTACACATCGATATTCACCTTCGCTGATGACACCTTGATTATAGCCGCCGATGAAAGCCCGGTAGTTGCATCCCGTTCTATTCAACTTCACCTACAAGAAATGGGAAAATGGTGCAATGGAAAATCAAGATAAATACCGATAAATCGGTAAATGTAACTTTTACATTACGGAGAGGTTCCTGTCCCCCAGTTTACTATGAACAGCAACAAATTACTCAGACTGATACTGTAAAGTACCTCGGCCTTATTATGGATAAAAAACTTACCTGAACTCCGCATATACTGCAGCTTAGAAAAAGCTTAGATATCTCTTTTCGGCTATTATATTGTATTATAGGAAGAAAAGCCAAAACTTCATTAAATAATAAATTGCTGATCTACAACGCACTTCTAGCGGCGAAATGGAAGTATGGAATTGAACTATGGGGCTCGGAAACATGTAGTAACGTCAAACGTATACAACAATTTCAGTCGAAAGCTCTAAGAGCAATATGTGACGCTCCTTATTATGTCAGCAATGATACTCTACATCATGACCTGCAAGTGCCTACAATTACACAAATTTATCAGTATAAATATCAAAAATTTTTCGGTAAATGTTCCAGTCACTCAAACCCCCAAATTCGGCGAATCTACATGCCAACACTTCCAGATAATCCTGTTCGAAGGCTAAAACGGCAAATGTTCCGGGACGTACTTTCAACTATTGAAAAATGATGTCATATAGATCAAGACATTGCTGCTGAGGCAAAATTTTAAACCGGCCGGCTGTTTATTATAACAGCGGCCGTATGTTAATGTATTTGTATATATATTTTTTTTATTTAACTGAAATCATGTGCTTATTGTTAACTTGTACAGGTGCACATTAAAAAAAAAAAAAAAAAGCTTACTTCCGCTGATCCATCTTACTTCATAATGACACATTTCATACAACCCTAACAGTCATTCATATCAAAGGGCATTTCGTATCTGGGGCGTATAAATTCCACGATCGAATAAAAACTGGGTAGTTTTTTTTTACTGTGATCGAGTACACTAATTCGAACAAAAGGACATGGTTTTCAAATAAAACGTTCCAAACAATCAAGTTACTATTAAATCAAACGGAAACAATATTATTCTGAATTGGAAAATATGACTTTCACATTTATATTTGTGTATTTAAATTATTAACTGATAATTGACTGAACAACTAAAATTATTAAGAACAACAATAAATACTGAAATCGGTTTGGTGGAAAATACCTTTTATGCCTTTCATAATCTGTTCTTTACTTTTGTTAACGAATTTTAAAATTTTAATTTTTTGTGGTGTACAATTTTGTGAAAAATAATAAATTTATACGCATTTTATTGTTATATTGGTTATATGTAATATATATGTTCATGAGTTTATCAGAATTTTAATTTGTTCTTAAATTTAAAGTGAGATTTTGGCATTAGTTTTTAATTAGTCTGTAAATAACAATATCAAATAATATTTCCGATGACCGCAACTAGAAACTAAAAATAAAATATTTATTTAATAACTATTATAAAAAATTTTTTACCGGTTCCGCGTTGACCATAGAAAAGAAGAATCATCGCCTACTAACTACAAATTGAAGGTATATTTATGATGTGTAGAGTAAATTCAGTATCGTATAAGTTGATGGCTGTTTTTATATTTTTAATTTTGTTCATTTCGGCATGAAAATTAATTTTTTGTAATTTATGCTTTTCTTTGCGCGTACGTTTAATTTTAGCAATTTTTATTATAAGTTGATATTTTATCATGATAATTTGTATACAAATTAGGTAATTTGCATATAGGATGCACACGTTGATGTTTATGGAATTACAGACAAGAGCGGATATTATTGTTCAAATTACGAATTTATAGAGATTTTCTGGAATTCAATTTTAACGCATTTTAAAAAAGGTATTATATTTATGTTATTCGCAGTGTTATGGTAATATGATTTATATAACATTATATATTTATCATTTTGCCATGCAATGTTAAGATTGTTTTAATCTTACCTGGTACAAGATTTCTGTTATTAATGTTTTGCTTAATTCTATAGTTTTAATTTTATATGTGAAGAACACAAAATTTTAATTTCGTTTCATTTAAATCGTGAATATTTAAAGTATCGCAATATTAGATAAATGTAAAAATTCAATCAATGTATTGGAGAAAACTTTTAAATAATTAAACCTATAATATTTTTGTAATGACTAGTGTCGTAAATGTTTTTATTATAGTAATAATTTTGTTTATTATGTTCCAAATTCCCATTCATAGTTATTAGAATACAGTGTCTATAAGCTATTCAAAAAATGCTCATTTGTACATGTTAATTTTATTTATTTATTTATATATTTATATGTATAAATGAAAAATTTACGTTTTTAACATTTTCTACAGTTGCTTAAAAGTGTATTGAAAAATACATATTGAATTCATCCATTATTGTAGATTTCAAAGTAACATTATAAAAACTAGTATTTTATGATTCATTTAAATTTTTAGTAATTTTTCAGGAAAAAAAAAGGTTTAAATTAATTATAATGTTAAAATAGGCATACAAATATATTCGTTTCCGCGTTTATTTTATAATTGTTTCTTAATTATTTGTTCGCAGAATAATGTCTGATTCTAGAAGCGAATTAGCACGTAAAGTATGTTCACTTACAGTTAATGAAAAAATTGAACTTTTATCTGCAGTTGGGAGTTCTAGTGATGTAGTTGAACAGCAGTTGACAGCTACTTTACTTCAAATAATAAGAAATCCTGCGGATAGCAGAAACAGTGCTGTGTTCACGAGTAAATTGATGGACATATGTAATCGCCGATTATTGTATCATAATCTCCAAAATTTTCATTCATACGTTCCACAACCGGTAACATTACAGGTATAAATAACAGAGTTTTAACTCAATGCAGGATATTAAAATGTCGAATATATTTAAACGAATACGAGTTATGCAAGCTAATGAGTGTAGTTTAAATGATAGTCACGTATGAATTCAATTTTTAGACTGTTTTCCTGTTAACAAAATATTAAATATTGTGAATATTTGTTCAATAAATACATTTACAGTATTTAATATTAGTTTATTTGTTAATATTAAACATAATCATGATATTATCTTCTTAGTCAAGAACACTTTGAAATAACAACTACCAACCACACCCACGCATCGCACAGATCAAAAACGTTTGACATGACACAGATTCCATTATATCATAAAATATATATATAGATATTGACAGTACATTTATATATATAAATAATATTCTTTATTTATACTCTAAATATGAAATAACATTATAATAATGATTTACCTACACTCCCCAAAATCATTATTCATCATAAATTCCCATCTCTGATCTCATTTGTCTGTATTTTGTCGTATCCAATGCTTTGGTCAGTATATCTGGCTTGTTGCTCCTCGGTTGGTATGTACTTTAGTTGTTCCACCAACTCATTTATATATTTATATTTGATATCTAAGTGCTTGGTTCGATTATAATTTGTTGTATTATTAGTTATTTTGATGCAAGCTTGATTGTCTTCATGTACTATTATACCGTTACTAGTATTCATTTCCAAATCAGCTAATATATCGGACAGCCATAAAGCTTCTCGTGCTCCTTCGCTTACAGCTATGTATTCAGATTCTGCAGTTGATAACTTAACTAAATTTTGCTTTTTCGTTTTCCAATAGACAGTATTTCCAAACACATTTATTAGTATTCCTGATGTAGATTTCCGATCATCATTATCTCCCCATGAAGCATCAACATAAATTTCAATTGGATCATTACTACTATTCTGTTTATAGTTGAGTTTCAGATGTTTAGTTCCTTTTAGGTATTTTAGTATTCTCTGTAAGTACTGGTACATCTCAGATGTGACACTTTGTTGGCATCGACTTAACACGTTTATAGCATAGCTAAAGTCTGGTCTGCTGTTTTGCATTATGTGTGACAATGCTCCTAATAATCTTTGGTACTCTTTCTGTTTCGTTGCATCAGTATTCTGACTGTCATCATTAGTTAATTTTAAATCTTTCTCTATTGGAGTATGTTTTATTTTTGCATCTACTAGATTAAACAAATTAAACTCTTTTATATACTTATCAATTAATTCTTCTTGATCCATCACTAATTTACCATTTTCTTGTTTAATGTTAATTCATAAGAATTTATTTACAAAACCAAGATCTTTAACTGTAAAATCATTCTTTATTTTAGTTATCAGTTCTTCAATATCTGTGTTATTTTCTCCAACGATTAATAGATCATCTACATAAACTAATATAAATAATTTTTTATTCTTGTGTTTATATAAACATACTTCATACTTTGACCTAGTAAATTCGAGATTTATTAAACTTTGATTTAGCTTATTATACCAATTTTTGGGAGCCTGTTTTAATCCATACAATATTTTATTTAATTTTAATACATTATTCCCAAGATCAATTCCACATGATGGTTTTAAATAAACTTCTTTTAATTTACTGTTTAAGAATGCCGTTTCAATATCAATATGTCTCATCTGGTAATTAAAATGATTAGTAACAGATAATAAAGTTCGTACGGAAACTGTACTTACAACTGGTGCATATGTATCATCATTATTTCTTATTTGATATCCACATGTAACTAACCTTGCTTTTGGTAATTTTCCTTCAGGAGTAATTTTATAATTGAATATCCATTTTGAATCAATCAATTTTTGATTCTCGTGTTTTACAACTTCCCAAACATTATACTTCTTCATATGATTGAGTTCCTTATCAATAGCTAATTTCCATGACTTCTAGTATATAGTCTTTCAAATATTTCGGTTTTTTCTTCTGTCTATCAGATTTTCCCAAAGTATCTGTATTTGTGTTTTCGTTGTTTACTTCCTCTCCTTCAGACTCATCATTTATATCTTCAACTTCATCAACCTCATTTGTTGGTAAGTAAGGTTGTACATCACTACTATCTGGTAATATATAATTTTGAACTTTACAATTTTTGAGTGGAAATATATATTCATTAAAAACAACATCCTTTGATTCTAATATATTATTTGCTTCAAGTGATAAAAATTTATATCCACCTTTTATATAACCTAAAAATATACATTTGCTTGTTTTAGGTAATAATTTTGATTTTATTATATGTTTCTGTACGTACGCTAGACATCAAAAGTTTCTTATTCGATCAAATTTCTGTCTTCTGCCATACCATAATGTTGCAGGAATATCTAATTTCTGCAAACCCCTTGTTGGTAAACGATTTATTAAATATACTGCAGTGAGCAGTGCATCTGCATAGTATCTTTCATTTATCCCTGATTGACTAATCAAGCATCTTGTTTTTTCTAATATTGTTCGATTCATCCTTTCAGCCTTTCCATTACTTTCCGGACTGTAGGGTAAAGTATATTCAATTTCAATACCATATTTATCACAGAATTTATTTATTTCATGATTTACATACTCTTTACTATTATTACATCTTAATTGTTATATTCTTATCAAACTTATTCTGTACCATAGCTATATATTTCCGCAAATAACATTCAACTTCACTTTTTGTGTTTAACAGATAAACAATTGTAAAATGTGTAAAATCGTCTATGAATGTTAACATATGTTTAAATGTTATTATATCTGAGTCAAATTTACTTTTTACTTGACACAAATCAGTATAAACAAGTTGTAAAGGTGATTTACTGTAACCAGTCTGAATTTTGTGTTCTACTTTACACATTTTAGATGATACCCATATTTCACATAATTCGCACTTTTCATTTACAGTGGTAAAATTTATATACTCAAATTTTTTTTAACAATTCTAAATTTGTATCACTTGTATGACCTAATTTTTTATGCTACAATTTTGAGTCGTTCATTTTAACACTTAACAACTGACTAGTACTACTTGTTTCATCAAATTCAATGAAGTACAGCCCATTGTTTTCGTACCCAGTTAATATTTCCTTATTACGATTATATTATTTATCGTTCCATTATTAATGGTAACGTTTTTGTTATGTTGGTCTATTTTTGATAATGACAATATATTACACCTGACATCTTTACAGTATAATACGTTATTTAATGTAAATACTTATGAATCCTTTCTTAATGTTATGTTTCCTTGTTCATTACACATTATATTATCATTTACATTAGCTGTTTGTAATTCTGTAGTGTACTCAGTAAATTCAGTAAACAGATTTCTATCATTCACTATATGTTGTGTAGCAGCAGAATCTGCGATAAATTTTATTATTTTTAAATCCCGGTTTTTAGTTTGATCAATAGTGTTTTTAACTAAAAAAGAATGTGGTTTATGTTCATTCCGTGTCTTATTATTAAAAACTTTCTCGTTGTTTTTAATTTTTTTTAATTTACAGTCTTTCATGTCCCAATTTACTGCAATTGTAACATTTAATATTTGCTTTGCACTCATTACTACTATGATTACGCCTGCCACACTTTTTACATTGTTTAATTACCAGAAATACATGATCTCGGTTCATATCAGTATTATTATTAATGAAAAATGTTGTATCTTCTAACAACAGTTTTTGTTTAATTTTATCGTAATCACTACATGTTTGAATGAGTACTTGCGAAACAATGTTAAATCGTTTACGTACCCCATTTATTAACATTGCAATTTTCTCATTCGGTTCCATTTGTGCACCGTAATTTAATAAATGTTTTTACATTTCTTTCAAAACGACTTAGGTAATCTTCGAATTTCTCATTGTCTTTACATTTATCCCCTATAATTATGCTACGTACATGTATAATGCCAAATCCTGTTTCTTATCGAATTTAGCACAAAGTAGATCATACATTTTCGTAGGATCATCGTCGTCCATAACACATTCGAATAAATCATCGGTAATATGCATTATTATAATGTTCTTACCTGCATCTGTTACTTTACTTCTTGTAATATCATAATACTTCGGATCACTCTGTAACAAACTCCAAATTCTCATTTTCCGAATTTTGAAATTATTTCCATCTGGTCCAAGTTTCTGAATACCGAAATCTATTTTTTGTAATTTTTCACGGCGAACTTACTTCTACGCGTGCTTTACAAAAAATAACTTTAAAGTACGCAATGAAAACTGCCTAGGCCCATAACATATTCTGAATATTTGTTCAATAAATACATTTACATTATTTAATATTAGTTTATTTATTAATATTAAACATAATCATGATATTATCTTCTTAGTCAAGAACACTTTGAAATAACAACCACCAACCACATCCACTCACCGCATAGATAAAAAACGTTTGACATGACACAGACTCCATTATATCATATCATAAAATATATATATTGACAGTACATTTATAAATATAAATAATATTCTTTATTTATACTCTAAATATGAAATAACATTATAATAATGATTTCCCTACATTAAATATGAGTGATTAATTTTTTTTTCTTTAAAAAAAAAAAAAAAAAAAAATTAGAACGTATGGCTTAGTTTACTTTTAAAATTAGATGAAAGTGAAACACCAATGATTTTTCAATTACTTCTAAAATGGTAGTAAAATACACACGTATAAAATATATATATATATATATATATATATATATATATATATATATATATATGCGGATTTATATTTTAGGAGCCAATAAGGAACGAAGGATCATCGAGTCAGGCAACGGCTCCACGTCAGTTGGGTAACCAGTCTATGTTCGCATCGGAGCCGTTAAGTTTTCCATACATGCATTTATCTCAGCATCGTCCAACTATATTTCCACCACCACCATATATTACATCGCAGAATCCACAGTTTTCCTTATCATCGTCTTGTCAACCTGATGGAAATATCAGGAATTTAATGTTACGACCGCAACTTCCTAATTATACAACCAATATACCTCCAGCACCACCAGCACAAGCGTTGAACATTACGTGTTCACTAATACCATTTCCGCGTAATGTAGATTTTAAAACCAATCCATTCTATGAAAATAAAATTCAATTACTGCCTCCGACTAGACTAAGAACTACGAATGAGTTAACATTACCGCAAGACATTTCGTGTAGTAGACATTTTCGTGAATGTTCATTTACGTTTTCATTAAAACCCAATATCTGTTCTATGATTTCGCAATATTTATTGCAGCCTGAATTAAACGAATTAAATATTGGTCACCATCATATTATCATACGAATGGGAAAATTTAATGAAAATTCAGAATTTTACGAACAGGTAATGCCTTTAAATTTACAAATTAGAGTTAATCAAAATTATGTTCAATTACCGCTGTTACGACGTCACGAGTTCCAATCCAGACATATATGTAAATATGTAGTAATTACTGACAAAATACAATTAACACCAGGTGCTACGAATTCTGTTGCCATCAATTGGGTTCCTGAAATGGATGAAATATTTTGTTTTGATATATGCTTTGGACGTATAATACCTTATAATATAGTGTTTCGTGATATATTGATCACTAATTGCATTAATTGGATTGTATCCTTGTTACGTGTCATCGATCTAATTAAACATCAAACTGAACAAGACGGTGTTGGACGTAGAACGGTACGTGTTTCATTAAATTGTCCGTTTTCTGGTCAACGAATGAGGTATCCTGGCATTGGGAAGTTATGCTTTCATTTACAAATGTTTGACGTAGAAAACTACATTCAAATGAACGAAACTTATAATTCATGGACGTGTCCGATATGTCAGCGATATACACCGTTAAGTGATCTTGAAATTTATGAATATATTTGGTTTGGCGTTATTAGAACGAATTATCTGCCAAGTAATTGCAACGAAATTGAATTTAATATTGACGGATCTTGGATCGCGATTGTTAGTAGTATGCAACAAAGCTCAACAATGGAAAATATTGGATTTTCGGACGACAATGAAAACTCAACAACAGAAGATATTGAACGTTCTGACGAAAGTGAAATGTCAACAGAAGGAGATAATAGATTTTCTGACGAAGATGAAACCCCCGAAGACAATAATAGATTTTCTGACGGCAGTGAAATGTCAACAGAAGAAAATAATAGATTTTCTGACGAAGATGAAACCCCCGGTGACAATAATAGATTTTCTGACGACGGTGAAATGTCAACAGAAGAAAATAATAGATTTTCTGACGACGATGAAAACCCAACAGTGAATGACAATGGATTATCTGATGATAATACAGAATTCAGAAATATGGGTAATGCAGAATTCACTACATCTGGAATATCCAATAACAATTATTTTAATTTAGAATCTGAAATACTCAATAGTAATGTAGAATCTGTACCAGTAATTATTGACGTGATCAACTTAACGACTGACGAATAAAATTAATTCTAGAAGGAAAAAAACACAACGAATGGGATATTTTCAATTGCCTTCAAATGTTTTATAAGCTATTAATTTATTAAATATTAACACTTTTAGAAAAATGTAATATTAATTATTCGATTTAAATTCTTTTGTTGATAATGTTATTCGACATTTCGACGGAACGTAGACAATTGAAATTAATTCAGATTTTGTACAAAACTATTTTACTATTGGCAACCTCTTTTTATGCGTGTGTATAAATATCTATATGTATGTACATATCTAAATGTTTCTTATGATTAATATGTGATCGAAAATTTAAAAAAAAAAAAAAAAAAAAGTCAAAATTACATATATTTATTAAAATTCTTTTGTAGCGTAAGTGAGAAGCTTATATCAACAATAAGTTTTTAAAAACTAATATTAACTTGTGTTTTTTAAGATTATTATTATTATTATTATTTTATACGTATACATACCACCGATCAGTAGTTATGCAACTACAATTTGATACTATATGTTGGTTTACTTTTGTATGTACGTTCATCTTAGATTAAAATATATATATATATATATAAAACTCTTTTTTGTTAAGTTTGTTTTACTTCATCCATAGGATACCGAAAAACTGGCTACATGTTTTGGCCTGGCATTTTTCTTTTTCACAGACACCTAAAAATAATCGTTTTTACGATAAAACATTTTACAATTTTATATAATGAGAAATGTACGTACGTCCAAAGTGAAAAATGCAATTCTATTTTGTGGTATGTTGTGTACGAGTTTAATCATTTTCTTGACTACGAAATGTCTACTAGTTTCCCTTTTCTATATCATTTTTTTTTTTAATTTTGATTACGTTTTATGTTGTTTTTTAAGCTTAAATAACAGCTTTCTTTTACTGCTCGCATTTCGTAAATATTACAATATTTAACTTGAATTTGTATATATTATATATGAATTTTTACCTTTGTTTCTTATATAGCATTACTTCTTTGTACATAGTTCTCGCATTCACTGTCTAGTGTTATACGGTCATGGAAAAGGTGTAAATTACGTTATAAATGTTAATTTGTGAGTATAATATTTTTAATAATCTTTCATATTTACTCGTTCTCACTTCGAACGTGATTCAAAATTCCGATTATATTCCTAGAAGAAGAAAATAGTATATTTTGATTAATATAAATTTTCCGAGAACAGAATAAGTTATAATATACAGTTCTATCATCCTAAATATAAATTCCGTAATCGATAAACTTAATAATTTTTTAAAAATATATATAAGTGATAGTTATATACATTTATTGCTTAATGAAATTTACAGGAAAAGTTCCCTCAAAAAACCTGCAATGGTGTAATTCATTAGTAAATTTTAAACGCAATGGTTAAATAATTTATAAAATTTAAAAGAGAAAAGAATACAAAAATGAATAAAAATAAAATTTATCTATAATATCATTGAATTTTAAACCTAATACTAGTAAGATATGTTCAATTCGTCTGTTTCTATTTTTTATACCTGGTCGTAGAAACTGATAATCGTAGTTAATCTGTTGCAAATCGTATCAATACGGCATGATGACGTCAGGAGAGCAGTATCGTCAGCATATAAATTAACATCAACTTCTTTATTTGTGCTAATATCATTTATATATATAATAAACATGAATGGTCCAAAAATGCTGCTCTGAGGTACTCGTGCCGATGCATATCTGACTTTAGATTTCTGGAGTTATAATTTTCACATAAAATTTCCTGTTATGTAGATGTGCTTTAGTCATGGAAACTAATTGATATGGAAAACCGTATTTTATGAATTTATACAGAATTCCGTCGTACCAAGTAGTGTTGAAAGCTTTTTCATTGTCTAGCAGTGCTAGGCCAGTGTGTTTATTTTTATTAAAATTTAAACTTCACCTTAGTTCCACGCTTGTGAAGTTGCCAAACCCACTGTCGTATTGATATCTGTAATATACTCATTGAAAATTCCGGGAGTCTAGATAGTTGTAAAAGATCACGCATGGAATCAGTGTGTATTAGGATATATTTTTTCTTATATCATCTAATAAAAGAAACAGCCTCGTATATGGCATACATTTCCATAAAAAATGATGAGCTTGCATATGGTATGCGGAACAACTTAGATATGTTTCTACTGTGGTAAAAAAAGCGGCTGTATATCTCTTTCTAGAATGTTCAATAGAGCCATCGGTGTAAATAATTTCATAATCGTTGTACTCCTTCTCCAATACTGACTCGACAATTGAATTGTTAACGCCATTTGGGAGACTCTACGATGTATTGAAAAAACTAGTATCTACCTCTAATCTAAACTGTAGTATTTGGAAGGAAGTCTTATAGAAGGGATCTAGAGACGTCCGTACTAAACTTATCTCGTGCAGTTTGTTACGACTATGAATGAGTGGAGGTAAATTTTTACCAAGCCAATATTTATTATTGCGTGCTTTGTACATACGAGTAAGTTGTTTGTTGATTATGTGAGGTTAACGCTGCCTGACTCTAAGGTAAAATTTGTCGGATATAAATTTCTGTCTTAACGAAAAAGGAGGCTCCGCAGCTTCTGCCTGTGAGATATTAATGGGAGTGGAGCGCATGGCGCCCAAGCGTAAGCGAAGGTCAACATTTTGCATCAACTGTAATTTTTTTAACTGTGTTTTATTAAAAGTAATGAACGGCGCAATATAATCTATATGGGATCTGATGAGAGCTTTATAGATCTGAAGACCTACTACTGGATGGGCACCCCACTTCATTCCGGTAATGGCTCGTAATACATTAAGTCCTTTGTTGCACTTTTGTAACAAAAATTTGGTCTCTTCATTCCATGACATTTTAGGGTCAAACATTACCCTCCAGGTATTTGACGGACTGCTCAAAGACAATAGACTTTTTATTAATGCGCAGCAGTGGTGATGTACGGAAGAATTTTCTTGTGAACAAGATACCACGAGTCTTATCCATATTAATATTCAATTGTAAAGTAACTAGAAGACTGCAATTTATTTAACGCTATCTGTAATTTTTGAATTGCTAAGTCTATAGAAGCTGCTGCTCCACTTATCACCAGATCATCTGCATACTGAAATATCACTATCGATTTATTTTGAATTTGTTCTATAGATTTCGTATAAATTGTGTATAATAACGGACTGAGGAGGCTCCCTTGGGTTAAACATTTGCCAGAATAAACCGAGGCATATTGCGTACCTTTATATTTTACTGTTAACTTTCTACCATAAAAATAGTTAAATATCCATGTACAAATTTTTGGGTTAACCCTACGTGTTATTAACTGTTTGTATAATGTGGACAGATTGACATCATCATAAGCCAACTGAACATCAATAAAAACAGATACGACACTCCGTTTATAGGCCAGATGATTCTGAATATATAATGTAAAAGAACTTAATGCATAACTAAAACCTTTTCTGAAACCATATTGGGTTGTCGAAATTTGTTTGAAGTTATAGACCCGCCATTCTAACCTGAACTTCAGAATAATTTCCTAACGTTTTCCCCATATAAAATGTTGTTTAAGCAAATGTCTGATTTGTCACTACCGGATATTAAGGTAAACAATCATACTCTGGTCTCTGAGTGTGAAAAAATGGATGCTTTATTAGACCATTTTTTCCCTTCTAAAGCTGGTTCACCTTTGGTTGTGCTTCCTGTTTCCGGTTGTAGTTCTCCTGTTGCAGGATCGGATAATATCTCTCGAATTGTAAAAAATTTGCATAATAAGAAAACACCGGCTGATGATAAGGTCAGTAATATTTTAGTTAAAAAGTTACACTCTTGTTTTCCTTCATTATTACCAATTTTATTGCAAAAATCTCTAGATGTTGGTCTTTTCCCGGATTGTTGGAAGGCAGCCTGTCTGAGGTTGCTCTCTAAGCCAGGTAAAGATCCTTCAGAGTTATCGGCCTACAGGCCTATCTCTTTGCTTAATTGCACGGATAAGGTCTATGAACAAGTCATCAATGAGATATTACTGCAGGAGATTTCCGTCAGGGACACGTTGCACCACCAGCAGTTTGGATTTCGTTCAGGTCTATCTGCTGAGCATGCAGTTTATACATTAGTTACAATGGTCAAGCAGTACATTTATGATGGCTGCTCGGCTGTTGTAATTTCTTATGATATTAAAGGGGCATTTGACAATTGCTGTTGGTCTGCAGTTGTCAATGTTCTTAAAAATAATAGTATTAATCCATTTATTATTAATGTTATTATAGATTACTTTAATAATCGTTCTGCAACACTTAAACTTGGATCATCAACTGGTACAAGGATACCTACTTGTGGAGTTCCGCAGGGTTCTGTCCTTGGACCTACTCTGTGGAACATCTTGTATTCCACTGTACATTACAATATTGATAAATTTTGCTCCGATGTCAAAGCCACTTGTCAGCTAATTTCCTATGCCGATGACCTGTGTTTAGTGTTTAAAGCAGAGAGGTCTTCGTCTCTACCACTTCTCGCATGCATTTCTAAATACTTGGAGATTGTGGTGGCGGAGTTAGGATTAATGTTTTCCCCCACTAAATGTAAATTTTCTGTGTTTAGTGATGCCTTCCTTTTTGGCCGGGTCACGGAAATGGAATTATTATGTGATTCCAGTATTATACATACATCATCATTAAAATACATTGGTATTTTAATTGATGAAAAATTAACTTTTTTACCCCATTTTCAATATATTTCTATGAAATATATGAGAATTTTTAATAGATTATTATGTATACAAAAAAATGGTTGGGGTCCGACTTTTAAAGAACGTTTCATATTGTATAAAGGCCTCATTCAGGCCCTGTATGGGTATGGTTCGGCCATTTATTTAAATAGGAAAATACTTTATCTGGCCAATAAACAGCAAAGGAAATTTTTGCTCCGAATGGGTTCATTGTACAGGACCACTCCTACCTCTGCTGCCTGTGTTGTCTTTGGAGTCCTGCCTTTAGATTTATATCTTATTGGCAGAGGGCTCTCACTGGCGAGCATAGGCTTGTGGGGGGGATTGTTCAAAAATGAAACATTCTAACCTGCTTGAAGGTATCTCTGTTCAACCAATGACAAATCAAAATTTTAAAAAACATGTTTTTTCTTTGTTAATGGTGAAGTGGCAAGACAGTTGGGACACTGCAAGTACCGGTAGAAAGACTTATGCTATTTTCCCACATATCATATATAGATTAAAATTATTAAAATTCGATATCAACTTCTACAGTGCACAGGTGTTGACCGGTCATGGCAGGTTTGGGTCCTATCTTTATAGGTTTAGGCGTGCTGATGATTCAGTCTGCACCAGTTGTACTGTGGGTGAGGTTGATGATGTTAATCATACATTATTTGTGTGTCCCAATTTTTCTGCTCTATGTCGTAAATTTGGTATTAACAGGACAGAAATTTTTCCATTAGGCAAAAGAGTTGAAAATTTCCTTATATATGCTGAACAGGTTATGCGAATTAAGTTTAAAAATTTTGTCTATTAGTTAACGCTTAAATCAATCGTGATGCCGGGACCGATGCAGTTTCTGTTAGTGTGGTCAACTGTTCATAATCTACTGTACATTATTATAATTTATTATTACAATTTTATAATTTTGTGATTAAGTTCTTGATTATTAGTCTGTAGGTATTATGTAAGTGTAGTTCATTTTTACAAGTTTGATATATTTTATAATCGAGTTTGTATTTCAATTTTGGTATAAGTTTTTACCACTTTTTTCCTTTTCTTTTCAAATTTTATAAATAAGTTCCTGATTATTAGTAATTAGTTTTTAAGATAATGTACAAATTTGATTTCTGTTTATGTAATTCAACTTTATAAGTTTGACATTTATCTACTAATTGAGTTGTAATTAAGTTCTGGTATAAGTTTTTACCATTTTCTTTTGTTGTTTATACTTTGTTTTTATTTACACTTATTTCCTTCTTTTTTTTTTAATCCTTATTTTTAATGTTTATTTACTTGAGTTTAAATTATAAGCATAAACTCTACGAATTTATATTAGATGGAACAAGGGACTATGTTATCTCATCCCTTCTTCCATCGCAATAAGTTAATTTAAGTGTGGAGTTGTTTGCCTTAGTGCTATGAACTCCATCATTATATTAATAATCCCATTTGGATTGTAGAGGGAGGGGGTTTTTAGTGAGTAAAAATCCCACACACTGATTTTGGTTCCCTAATGAAAACTAAAATATTTTCTTATCATCAGTGTCTTTTGAAGATTTTCTCCCTCCCGCTTAAAAAACAAAAAAAAACAAAAAAAAAACGTTTTCCCATACAAAACAATAATGAAATAGGACTGTATGATTTATGGTCATCAGGATTTTTCCCCGGTTTGAGTATAGGGCAAACATAGTGTTCCTTCCACTGAGGGAGAATGTATCCTGTGTTTATCGATTTATTATAAAAAATTAACAACATAATTTTAGCTTCCTCCTGTAGCTTTTGCATCATTTTGTATGATGTACTATCCACTCCTACCATTGTATCTTTATTATGATCTAGACTACGAAATAATTCCTCTTTTGAGACACAGTTTTCAAAAAAAGGGATAGACATACTCCGTTCGTCCATCAGGCCTGCTCCATTACAAGGGTCGACTGGGCTTTGAAATTGTTGTATAAAGCTTGTAAGTCACTGGATACCAGTTGGGATTACATATGTAAGAGGAAGGCTTGTAAACCTTTTAATTCTCTGCCATATCTCCTTGGTTCCCAAACTTGCACTAATACTACTACAACATTTTCGGAAGTTATTTGTTTAATAAATCGTTTAGTTTCGGGTTGTTGTCTTTTATACTCTATGTAATTCTCCATCGTAGGAGATGAATTGTAAATTCTAGTGTTTTTCTTCGCGGAGCAACATATCGATTATATTCTGCATCCCACCACCCTTGTGGTGCTGAAGCAGAAGACATCCTGGAGAATTTCTTAATCAGTGGTGCTGTTTTATTCGTCGCTGAAAGAATCATGTTATAGATGGTCCAATATTGAGATTGTGGAGACATGGCTGAGAAATCCTCCAAATTGAGATCCTGTATTTCTGTTGTTATACACTGTTGGTATTGAGCCCAGTCGACCCTTTTATGATCTCTAATGAAGCATGCCTTCTGGGTATTTTTTGTTTTGGTAAAATATCCAAAGCCTGAATATAGATTAATTTTGACAAACACCGGTAAATGATCGCTACTCATGGGGTCTTTTCGTAAAGTCCAACCAGTTTTATCAGAAATACCAGAGGAAGCTAAAATTAAGTCCAAGTTATTGGAGCCTTTACCAAAGCCACCTATGCGAGTAGCTTGATCAGTATTTGCAAGTTAAAAATGTATTTATTGTCTTAATTTCCGTTCGTGATATCGTGTGGACATTGCTTTATTCTGTTCATGCATATTCTGAAAGTGTTCTGCTATAAGCTCAGCCTTATCTTCGTTTGAGTACGCTACTATATCGACACTTCTGGGTCTTTTAAAATGCGACAAATTTGTTTGTTCACGGGGGAAATATTTGTTTACTTTCCATGGCTGATTATTCATTTGCGGTATATTACTGAGAAACGTGTTGTAATGAACGTTTTTTTTCTTGTAACTGTTGTCTTTTAGCTAATTTATTCAACTTATCGTATAGTTGTTTAAATATATACATATTTTCATTATGGCATCTCTGATCAAGTTTCCTATAATAATTTTTAATTTTTATTATTTGCAAAGTTCCAGGAGAGATCGAAAAAATTTTATCATTCCTTTCAATAGTGGGATAGAGCTTTCGGCAGTTTTTTAGATAATAGAGTTAAGATAACGAATGTAACCGTTTACATAAAAAGGATTGTATAAGGTTATTGGAATTTTGACTTCGTTTCGTATGTATTGTTGATGATTTCTCCAGTTTGCTTTAGAGTAATCAAAATTTGGTTATGTTACAATTCACCTTATCGTACCACCGAGAGAACATATTATTGTATTGTGATTTGAAAACAGCTTATAATTGATATAGGATCGATAATTTCATAGTAGTTTTTTGTAAGGACCAGATCAATTGTGCTAGGTTTTGAAGACGGATGACCCGGAAAAAACGTAGGTTCATTGGATGCTTTTATTTAAAAGTAAATTTCAAATGAGTTTGAAAGTTTATCAGTTTTTTTAGTGACCTCTAAACCGCATAAATAGCAATTTGCCATCGACACAGACTTTAGCTCCAACAGCCTGAACGTGCTTTGTTTGTGGGGGTGGGAATTTGTTCACACTGCATGCTATCATATATTAGTAAAGCTACTACTCCTGGTTTTATTATTACGGAATAATTGATAATTCGCCATCGTTAGGTAAGTGCTATCAACTACTTTAGTTTCTGAAATTCCTCCAATTTTAACATTATTTGTGCAAATGAAGTGTTCTAATTCAATCATTTTATTAGTGATATAATTTGCAATCCATCCGAAAATGCTATCATTTTTCGTTATTTGTATAGAGAGAGAATAAATATTAATCCATTACGAAGGTGTCGGTAACACATTCGATAATGGTTGTGATTATATTAAAAATATTCGAGCTGCGATTCGGTTTTAACCTACAAATGATACTTCTTAGAAAGTATCTTATTTAATCCAATTGTGTATAGTAATTATATAATTTGACATAAATCGTTAGTGTTGCTATTACTACTTCTATTACTATTAATACTATAATTATTCGTATTTTTTTCTTTTTATTAGACGCAACTTGAGCATAAGTGCGTGAATAATTAATCCCATTTCTGTCATTATTATTAACATTAGTATTACTAAATGAATTACGATTATCCGAGTTGTTTCGGGTGATATTGGGTTTGTTTAGGTCAGATGAATTATTATTTACGTTTGCTAAATTACGACGTTACCATTTGTTCATGACGATGTCCGATATTTTTCTATAAACTGTGCAGTTCTAAGAATTAGCTGTATGATTATCGTTTATAACAAAAAAAAAAAAATTATAGATAACTGTTGTCTTTTGGAAAATCACGAACTTTCAATCAATTCGTCATATTAAGGATAATATATCGAGATTTTAATCCGCTAAACGGTTTATCGAATCGTTTTCACGTAATAAAATATAAGTAATTCTTTCATAATTCCTCTCCTTAAGTCGTATTACGCTTGTTATAATATATTCTGAACCATGAAAAAAAACCCCCTACTTTTTGCGATAAATTTATCGTAGGACGTAAAACACGATTATACGTAGTAAATTAAAAAAACTGGAGAAGAAAAATTGAAATTGTAGTTAAAATAGGTTTATTATATAATATTCCGAATTGGAAAATGTGACTGTTTCATATTTATATTTTTGCGTATTTAAGTTAGTAACTGATAATTGACTGAACAACTAAAATTCTTAAGAACAATAAATACTGAAATCGGTTTGGTGAAAAATACCTTTTATGCCTTTCATAATCTGTTCTTTATTTTTATTAAGGATTTTTAAAATTTTGATTTAATGTAGTGTATATTTTTGTGAAAAATAATAAATTTATACGCATTTTATTGTTATATTGGTTATATGTAATATATATGTTTATAAGTTTATCAGAATTTTAATTTGTTCTTAAATTTAAAGTGAGATTTTGGCATTAGTTTTTAATTAGTCTGTAAATAACAATATCAAATAATATTTCCGATGACCGCAACTAGAAACTAAAAATAAAATTGTTATTTAATAACTATTATAAACATTTTTTTACTGGTTCCGCGTTGACTATAGGAAAGAAGAATCATCCCCTTCTAACTAAAAATTGAAGGTATATGATGTGTAGAGTAAATTCAGTATCGTAATGTTGATGGTTGTTTTTATACTTTTAATTTTGTTCATTTCGGCATGAAAATTAATTTTTTGTAATTTTTGCTTTTCTTTGCGCGTACGTTTAATTTTAGGAATTTTTATTATAAGTTGATATTTTATCACGATAATTTGTATACAAATTAGGTAATTTGCATATAGGATGCACACGTTGATGTTTATGGAATTACAGACAGGAGCATATTGTTCAAATTCCGAATTTATAGACATTTCTAAGAATTAAATTTTAACGCATTTTAGAAAAGGTATTATATTTTATGTTATTCGCAGTGTTATGGTAATATGATTTATATAATTATGTTTCATTATATATTTATCATTTTGCCATGCAATGTTAAGATTGTTTTAATCTTACCTGGTACAAGATTTCTGTTATTAATGTTTTGCTTAATTCTATAGTTTTAATTTTATATGTGAAGAACACAAAATTTTAATTTCGTTTCATTTGAATCGTGAATATTTAAAGTATCGCAGTATTAGATAAATGTAAAAATTTAATCAATGTATTGGAGAAAACTTTTAAATAATTAAACCTATAAAATTTTGTAATGACTAGTGTCGTAAATGTTTTTATTATAGTAATAATTTTGTTTATTACGTTCCAAATTCCCATTCATAGTTATTAGAATACAGTGTTTATAAGCTATTCAAAAAATGCTCATTTGTACATGTTAATTTTATTTATTTATTTATATATTTATATGTATAAATGAAAAATTTACGTTTTTAACATTTTCTACAGTTGCTTAAAAGTGTATTGAAAAATACATATTGAATTCATCGATTATTGTAGATTCCAAAGTAATATTATAAAAACTAGTATTTTATGATTCATTTAAATTTTTAGTAATTTTTCAGGGAAAAAAAAGGTTTAAATTAATTATAATGTTAAAATAGGCAAACAAATATATTCGTTTCCGCGTTTATTTTATAATTGTTTCTCAATTATTTGTTCGCAGAAAAATGTCTGATTCTAGAAACGAATTAGCACGTAAAGTATGTTCACTTTCAGTTAATGAAAAAATTGAACTTTTATCTGCAGTCCCAACTAGTGATGTATTTGAACAGCAGTTGACAAATACTTTACTTCAAATAATAAGAAATCCTGGGGATAGCAGAAGCAGTGCTGTATTCACGAGTAAATTGATGGACATATGTAATCGCCGATTATTGCACCACAATGTCCAAAATTTTCATTCATACGTTCCACAACCGGTAACATTACAGGTATAAATAACAGAGTTTTAACTCAATGCAGGATATTAAAATGTCGAATATATTTAAACGAATGCGAGTTATGCAAGCTAATGAGTGTAATTTAAATGATAGTCACGTATAAATTCAATTTTTACACCGTTTTACTGCTAACAAAATATTAAACATGAGTGATTAATTTTTTTTCTTTAAAAAAAAAAACAAATTAGGACGTATGGCTTAGTTTACTTTTAAAATTAGGTAAAAATGAAACACCAATGATTTTTCAATTACGTCTAAAATGGTAGTAGAATACATACGCGTAATTATATATATATATATAAAAATATAGAAATGTATATATGCGGATTTATATTTTAGGAGCCAAGAAGGAACGAAGGATCATTGAGTCAGGCAACGGCTCCACGTCAGTGTTCGCATCAGAGCCGTTAAGTTTTCCATACATGCATTTATCTCAGCATCGTCCAACTATATTTCCACCACCACCATATATTACATCGCAGAATCCACAGTTTTCCTTATCATCGTCTTGTCAACCTGATGGAAATATCAGGAATTTAATGTTACGACCGCAACTTCCTAATTATACAACCAATATACCTCCAGCACCACCTGCACAAGCGTTGAACATTACGTGTTCACTAATACCATTTCCGCGTAAAGTAGATTTTAAAACCAATCCATTCTATGAAAATAAAATTCAATTACTGCCTCCGACTAGACTAAGAACTACGAATGAGTTAACATTACCGCAAGACATTTCGTGTAGTAGACATTTTCGTGAATGTTCATTTACGTTTTCATTAAAACCCAATATCTGTTCTATGATTTCGCAATATTTATTGCAGCCTGAATTAAACGAATTAAATATTGGTCACCATCATATTGTCATACGAATGGGAAAATTTAATGAAAATTCAGAATTTTACGAACAGGTAATGCCTTTAAATTTACAAATTAGAGTTAATCAAAATTATGTTCAATTACCGCTGTTACGACGTCACGAGTTCCAATCCAGACATATATGTAAATATGTAGTAATTACTGACAAAATACAATTAACACCAGGTGCTACGAATTCTGTTGCCATCAATTGGGTTCCTGAAATGGATGAAATATTTTGTTTTGATATATGCTTTGGACGTATAATACCTTATAATATAGTGTTTCGTGATATATTGATCACTAATTGCATTAATTGGATTGTATCCTTGTTACGTGTCATCGATCTAATTAAACATCAAACTGAACAAGACGGTGTTGGACGTAGAACAGTACGTGTTTCATTAAATTGTCCGTTTTCTGGTCAACGAATGAGGTATCCTGGCATTGGGAAGTTATGCTTTCATTTACAAATGTTTGACGTAGAAAACTACATTCAAATGAACGAAACTTATAATTCATGGACGTGCCCGATATGTCAGCGATGTACACCGTTAAGTGATCTTGAAATTTATGAATATATTTGGTTTGGCGTTATTAGAACGAATCATCTGCCAAGTAATTGCAACGAAATTGAATTTAATGTTGACGGATCTTGGATCGCGATTGTTAGTAGTATGCAACAAAGCTCAACAATGGAAAATATTGGATTTTCGGACGACAATGAAAACTCAACAACAGAAGATATTGAACGTTCTGACGAAAGTGAAATGTCAACAGAAGGAGATAATAGATTTTCTGACGAAGATGAAACCCCCGAAGACAATAATAGATTTTCTGACGGCAGTGAAATGTCAACAGAAGAAAATGATAGATTTTCTGACGAAGATGAAATACAAACCGGAAACAAGAATAGATTTTCTGACGACGATGAGAACCCAACGGTGAATGATGATAATACAGAATTCAGAAATATGGGTAATGCAAAATTCACCACATCTTGAATATCCAATAACAATTATTTTAATTTAGAATCTGAAATACTCAATAGTAATGTAGAATTTGTACCAGTAATTATTGACGTGATCAACTTAACGACTGACGAATAAAATTAATTCTAGAAGGAAAAAAAACAAAGAATGGGATATTTTCAATTGCCCTCAAATGTTTTATAAGCTATTTTTTATTAAATATTAACACTTTTAGAAAAATGTAATATTAATTATTTGATTTAAATTCTTTTGTTGATAATGTTATTCGACATTTCGACGGAACGTAGACAATTGAAATTAATTCAGATTTTGTACAAAACTATTTTACTATTGGCAACCTCTTTTTATGCGTGTGTATAAATATCTATATGTATGTACGTATCTAAATGTTTCTTATGATTAATATGTGATCGGAAATTTAAAAAAAAAAAAAAAAGTCAAAATTACATATATTTATTAAAATTCTTTTGTAGCGTACGTGAGAAGGTTATATCAACAATAAGTTTTTAAAAACTAATATTAACTTGTGTTTTTTAATGTTATTATTATTATTATTATTATTATTTTATACGTATACATACCACCGATCAGTAGTTATTGCGACGCCACACTCCACTACTATCGGCATATATATATATAGGCGTCGTCGCATACAATTGTTTATTATAATTTTTGTTTTTTATTTTTCATTATTTAGTTTTATTGTTATTATTATTATATTGTCATTATTACTATGATTACTATTGTTGTGTAGAATTAGGAATATGTGTGAATACTTAGATAATGTACGTTACCGACATTATTGCTGGTACTTGACGAACTCCTCTGTCCAACGGGATGCCACATGGGAGAGGCCCATGATCGATTATTAGAATAAAATAAATAAATAAAATAGAAAGAACAAAAAAAAACGCGGTTTTTATTTTATACGAATTTATTATTTTGTTATTTTAAAAAATATGTAAAATCAATCCAGATCCCGAACGCGCGCGATTTTCGGCTACGTATTCTTTTAATTTTTACTATCTAACTTTAAAATATAAACGATAAAATTTTTTTTTACAATTTATTAATATAATATAATTTATGGAACTGTCCGTAGCCTGGATGGATGGGCTTCACGATCGAAATCCCGACGATCCATCCTCACTTCTTCGAACGACAACTATCCGACTTAACGTCACTGATACTTCGACTCACTCTTAGACTCGACTGACTAAAACTGACTGACTATTGACTAAACTAAACTGACTGACTGAACTAACTGACGAAATTCACGAACTAAACTTCGACAAAACTCGTCTTTTTAACTCTCCAGGACTCCGGAGGCGACACAGGTATTTTTATAATTATTATCCTTATTATTTCCTTTACTTTTGACGAAATGCCGGTTTCTTTGCAATTATATTGTTTGCAGATCTTTTCTCATCCTTAATGGTTTTTCGTCTGTTTTCGACGAAAATAGTTGAACGAAGGAAAGTTCCATTGTCCCTTATATTTTAAGATTATATACTTATACATATATACATAGTCTTATACATAGTTATCATTAGTACGGCGGCCAGCATCAGGTAACATATACATATATATACTCAACAAACTTGCTTTTCTAGGAATTCTATAGATACTAGAAATTTCCTAAATTGATTGTTTCGGCGAAACCCTCCGATTTCTCTTTTGAGATAGCCAATCAGAAAATTCGGAGCTGTTTCTTTTAGTCTTCGACCAAAATACCGACTGAGCCCATTTTATGAGGTATATTCACCTCCTTTTGTTTGCTTTTGCCATGTCAATTCTTAATTTATTATATATTTCCTCTCGGTATTTTTTCTATACTAACTTTAATGAATCTCTTAAAACTCTAATCTTACTGGCGCCAGTGTGCTTTCCCCAATACATATATACCTATACTTATATCACTCTAGCTTCATTCTATTTCATTTTTATTATATTTCCTTTGGGAAAGTCACGTTCGCGACGCCGACCGGATGTACATATACATATATATGTATACTATTTCTTTTTCTCATCATCTACTATTTAATTCACCTTCACCTACATATTATTGTATTTAAACTTCGAAATATAAATTTTAATTCTAATTTCAATTTACCACTTTTAACCGCTCACTAATACAAGTAATGTAACAAGTATGGTTGTTACATTATGCAAATACAATTTGATACTATATGTTGGTTTACTTTTGTATGTACGTTCATCTTAGATTAAAAAAATATATATAAAACTCCTTTTTGTTAAGTTTGTTTTACTTACATCCATAGGATACCGAAAAACTGGCTACATGTTTTGGCCTGGCATTTTTCTTTTTCACACACACCTAAATAATCGTTTTTACGATAAAACATTTTATAATTTTATATAATGAGAAATGTACGTACGTCCAAAGTGAAAAATGCAATTCTATTTTGTGGTATGTTGTGTACGGGTTTAATCATTTTCTTGACTTCGAAATGTCTACTCGTTTCCATTTTATATATATCATTTTTTTTTTTAATTTTGATTACGTTTTATGTATTGATGTTTTTTTCACTTAAATATATTGCTCGCATTTCGTAAATATTACAATATTTGACTTGGACTTGTATATATTATATTTGAATTTTTACCTTTGTTCCTTATATAACATTATTTCTTTGTACATAGTTCTCGCATTCACTGTCTAGTGTTATACGGTCATGAAAAAGATGTAAATTACGTTATAAATGTTAATTTGTGAGTATAATATTTTTAATGAACTTTCATATTTATTCGTTCTCACTTCGTAAGTGATTCGAAATTCCGATTATATTCCTAAATTATAATGATGATAATCTCTGAATTGATGCATTTGAAAAGTGTTTACCCCGTTTCATTCAGAATTAATATTACCAAAATCGTAATTAAAAATAGTGCTCTCGGTTTTTAATGTATATTGGTTATTAAAATTTCGATTAAATTTTAAATTATTTATTGATGAAATATAAAGAATTTTTTTTAAATTTATTTTTACTAGTACGATCTTATACTTATGTATAAATTAGTACTAGAGATAGAGTTATATTCATCTAGAGAACGAAAAATGTGTACATTTACACAGCTGTCGAGGATTATATATAAACTAAGGTGCTTAATTAGCCAGTTGATATCGTACGCTTAAGGTGACTAATGTTTTCGGTGAATGATCGCGCTTCATCATTTGCATGAAGATATGGTCGTCTTTGATAGCGAAGTGCTGTATTGTTTCATCGATGGATGAGATTTCCAAATCAATGTTGCGCTGGTACCATTGAGCACTGGTTATGACTCGAAGACATTTATTTTGCACTCGTTGAACAATTAACCGATTTGATTTTTCAGCCCCAGAGCTGGATGCCATATGTCCAAATTGGTCTAATTATCCGAATATATATATATATATATATATATATATATATATATATATATATATATATATAAGCCGTTTATTACGCAGGCTAAGTTTGAAGTTTCGTTAAATGAGCCAATACATTTGTCTCCTTTTATGGGTAACTTTCGTTGGCGTCGTCTTTTATTTAATGACTTGGAGCGGATAGCATGTTGCTGTTTTTATTTCTTCTTCGATCGTCGGAGATGCTTCCATCGCAGCATTCCTTATTGAGTGAATAAAATGTTGAGTAGGCTATTCTAATTCATCGATCGTCTTCAGACCTTAAAATTTATTAACTGATCAGTTTTACTGCGAAATAAATTCCAATCAGTAAATTTATTGATGAGTGAGTGGCGAGTTTTTGTTCTTAAAACAGAATAACTTAGTACTAACAGTACAGGTGTATGATCAGAAGATAAATCCTCTACACCATTAACATCCACATAACTGTTACCAATTCCTCTAGTAATAAAGAAATCCAGAAAGTCTGAAATTTTATCCATATCGGTGAGCAAATAAGTCGGTTTACGTGACGAATAGTAATCATATCCACAGGCGGTAATAGCGGGGAGGAATTCGTTCTTTTTTTTTGGTGTAATTAGACGCGATCCCCATGCTGTAGGTTTTACATTGAAATCAAATCGTGGTCCAAATCTAGACAAGATTTGCACTAGTTGTTTTTTCTCAATTCTATATTTAGGCGGTATGCTGCTACTATAATAGGATCGGCATTATTATGTTTAACAGAAACTACTGTTGATTGTAAAAAATCAAGGCGGATTTCTTCCAGCTCAATATGCATTATGTTTTGTTTAATTAGCACTGCTGTTCCACCTCGTCCTTTATCACTTGGGTGATTAGTTGTGTATATTTTGTAGCCTAGTACTCTCACAAAGTCTTTAGTGTCGGGTGAGTTTCTGAAATCAAGGCTACGTCAATGTGGTTATGATTGAGAAATATTTCCAGTTTCTGAGAGCTGTTGCATTCCAGGTTATTATTCGGAGTGATGAAGAGGTCAACGCGTTAGCTTGATTAGATTGCAGTTATGCTCCGCAGTATAATGATCCGCCGTTCAGTTATCGTGTAATTTCTATGATTTTAAAGTTTCGCTATTGTGATTTAGTATATTTAAGAAGGATAATTTTTTATCAGTTTTATCACTAATTTGAAATATACTTTTCACATTCGAAGTGACGCGGGTGAATATATAGTTTGTGACGCGATAAAATAATAATAATAATAATAATAATATGGCGTTAAAATAGTATTTAGAACTTATCTGCTTGCATGTCCATGCGTATATACACGTGTATTTATTAATATATAGTAGTGTCTGGTAGATAACACATCTGCTATTCGATTGTATAAAATATTAGGTAAAGGATATACAGTAAAGATGACAGTTTTAAGGCGCATACATCGTTACTGCTAAAATATCTAGATTAATTACACCAGTCACGCTAATGTAACAACATCGTTGTTTGTTTGGTTTTTTTTTTTAAAGTATTTGAAAGTAACATTCGGGAGTTTATTTATTTTGTAACTTCTTATCTAGTATATTAATCCTTATTGGCATGCGACATCTTGAGTTATTTCATTTTTTTTTTAATATATATGTATATTAACGTTAATTTAATCATGGAAGTTAATCGATAATTATAAAATCGTCAAAAATAAATATTGGTTCTTAAATTTGGCCTTTTTGGTTTACTAGAATATTCGAAATTTCTGTCACGGAGGCTGTCCGCTTTGGACGTAATGTTAATTTAAATCTCGCAGCACGTTTGCACATTGCCACTTTGAAATGTTTCGATACTTATTAGTTCTCCTCGACCGCTGTATGCACTCCATATATGTCTGTTCTCAGAGTTTTTTATGATCAGACTGTGTAAAATGAATGACATCACGCGATGAAATTGAAGAGAATAAAACACCATTAGAAGAACCACTTTTAGCTATTGCATCTACCATTTCATTGTCGAGGACTCCTTGATGTCACGGTACCCACAAGAATGACACAAATATCCTCAGGTTTTCCAGCTGATTAAGTTTCAACATGATGGCTGAAATCAGTGAATCTGACACTTTCCCTTTGCTTTCAATAGCCTTTAAAATACTTTGTGAGTCGGTAACAACGAGATAATTACCTGGAATATTCGCATCAATTAAGGACGACAAAGAAAGAAATACTGCCACACACTCAGCTGTAAATGCGGAACAGAGATCAGATAATTTGTATGCCCTGCTAATATTAAAAGATGGGATATAAACTGCTGCACCAGTTCCCTGTGCTGACTTCGATCCATCTGTATAAACAAGGATATGCGTAGGAAAATTTTCAGCGATAATATTATTAAATGTAGCCCGGATCAGTGGGGGAGGCCAATGGACGTAGTTCTCTGGAAAGAAAAATGTTATTTTATTGGAAAAATTGTATGAATACGGTAACATAAATTGGATGGGTATATGAATTCGCATAGTCTGCACCTGAAATTCATCCAACCTAGGTATAACCGAAGCCAGCAGAGGCATTTTGCTGTTTGAAAACCGCCAGTTGGAATAAATGTGGTAGAATAAATTGTATAGCGGAAAGTGATCTATGTTCATTCTTCCGATCAAAAGCTTTAATGCTAAATAACTCCGTCTCAGCTGTAACGGAGGAATCTTACACTCTGCCAACAATGCCGGTATCGGAGTACTTCTAACTGCATCAATACAGAGCCTCACACACTCATTTTGTACACGATCATGCTTATTTAACAATGATTCAGCTGATGATCTATAAAAAACACAACCATACTCCATTTTAGAACGAATTAGCAACTTATAAAGAGTTAACAGTATGAAAGGATCACCCCCCCAACGAGTATTGTATAAATTACGTAGAATGTTAACGGCGCGGTTAATAGTTTTTATAAGAAATTAACAGCTTTTTGGTGGTGCTTTGATGTTACTGTCAGGGGATTTTCGTCAAACATTGCCTGTCATTCCTTGATCAACTCCTGCTGATGAAATAAATGCCTGTTTGAAGTCGTCAGTTCTTTGGAGATATGTACAAAAATTGACACTGAACATTAATATGCGTATTCACCTACAAAATGATCCAGCTGCCCATGAGTTTTCAAAACAATTGTTAGAAATTGGTGATGGCAACATACAAATCGACAGTATCAACGGATTGATCGCTGTATCGAATAATTTTTGTACAATTGCGCAATCGATAGATGAATTGATTGAATGTGTTTTTCCGAATATTCTTCAGAATTACAGAAATCATGATTGGTTGAGAGAACGCGCCATATTCATGTCAATGCCATTAATTTTCAAATTCAAGCGAAACTGCCACGTGTAGTCACGACATATAAATCAATTGACAGTGTTATGAATCAAGATGAGGCAATGAATTATTTGAATTTTTAAATTCATTGGAACCGGCTGATTGCTTAAATCTGAAAGTTGGTTCTTTGATTATGTTATTGCGAAATATTAATCCACCAAAACTTTGTAATGGCACCAGAATAGCAGTGAAAAAGTTATTGCCAAATTTGATTGAAGCAACGATCTTAACTGCTAAATCAAAAGGAGAAGTTTGTTTGATACCGCGTATCCCTATGATTCCAACTAATATGTCATTTGAGTTCAAACGATTACAATATCCTGTGCGTTTATCATTTGCGATGTCCATCAACAAGGCCCAAGGGCAAACACTTCACGTTTGTGGTGTGAATTTGGAGGAATCATGTTTTTCACATGGCCAACTTTATGTTGCCTGTTCGAGAGTCGGTACCTGCAGCCGTTTGTTTATTCATACTCAAAATGGAAAAACAAAAAATATTGTTTATCCAAATGTTTTGGATTAAGTTTTAAAATAGCTAGCAATTAATAAACTATTTTTTTGTTTGAATAAATGAATTTGATGTTCCAATTAAATTTGTTTATTATTTCACTTTATACGTAGCGAAGCACGTACCGGCCGCTAGTATATATATATATATATATATGGTTTTTTGATTTCATTATTATAAAGTTTAGGTCTTTTCTAGGTTAGTGGTTTTCCTAGGAAATCAACAATTATTATTATTATTATATTCTGTTCGTCGTATGTTCGTTATTATTCTATCTTACTGTGTTTCCTATAAATACACTTTCGAACTTTCACGATTGATATCCATATATATTCATGATTTTTTTTTAGTATAAAATTTTTTGATTCGAAAGTGATTACAGTTTTCATGGCTTATAGGATATCAATTTCGGCTGTCGCTACGAAACAAGCTGTTAATATATAATACCATGCTAAAACCAATATGGACCTACGCTGCACCGTTGTGGGGATGCGCGAAACCATCGAATCGGATGATCATCAACGGTTTCAGAACAAAGCCCTCATATTGATAATGCCTTGGTACGTCACCAATTAACTGATCCTTCGAGATTTAGGGATTCATACCATTGACGAGGTCATTAACAGACGAACTCAAAATCACATGATGCGTCTGTATGGACACGCCAATCAGCTAGCGACAGCGATCCCGAACAAACCAGTGACAAGACGTCTCAAGAAGATCAAGATTCAAGACAGTGTAAACAAATAGGGTGGAACACACCAATGGGTGTGCTCCCCATACACGAGTCTCTTTTTCAAACATTTGTTGATAGCCTTACTAGGCTAGGTTTGGCAATAATAAAAAAAAAAACCTTAATTTACAAAATGAAGCTGCAATAATAAAATTACGAAATTTTAACTTTTGACTACGAAATCGAGATTTTCATTTTTCTCGAATTTTCAATTTTATTTTTCATTACTTTAGATTTAAGTATTATTTAGTTGATTAAATTCGAATTATTAATGTGTTCTGTATCGTTCTTTTTTATGTTCTACAGAATTATCTCGAGAATTTTCTAGTCATGATGGACAGTCTTAATTACTTAAATTTTTCCCCGCAATGATACGTCAGAGCTAATCAAAAATAATTGAAATAAACCGCTGTATTTTTTAATTTATAACATTTCATACATATTCATATTGGTATGAAACAAATTTTTAGCAATTATTAATGTTGGTTTCTTTATTTATAATACTAAATTCTCTATGTTTAAGCTCTTGCAGGTTTTTACTGGTTTTTCTCCCTGTAGCCTAACATTTGTTTCACTAATTTTCTAGATTTAGTAATACTATTTAAACTGTTAATGTTATAAAGTACTTAACTTTATGAACCGCTTGTTACTCATGTCTCATTATGAAATAAAAGCTTCTTTCTTCTTCTTGCATGGTTAAGTTGATGTTTTTTAATCTTTATGAGCTTTTTAAAATCGTCCACGTTAATACAGCTATTGATTTTTCACTAAATACGTCTATTAATCGTACGTATTGTAGTTTATTTCTCGCTTTCGGCGTTTGTTTTCAGTGTTGTTTATACAGTTGTTCAGAAATCGAGTGTAAGATAGAAACGGTCTATTGTTAGCAGAACACCGGCAGACAAACACCGATGATAGTAGCCGTGATACTACACATAGTCGGAGTAATAATGTTCAGTTATAGAATAAAGGTAAAAAAAATGGTACTAGTGGCGACAAAAACAATAATCGTATTAATCTCAGTAATAAACAATCTAACCTTAATATTTTTATTAAAGACGCTATCGTAACAGATATAGTTACGAATGATATTACCGCGTTAAATATTAACCGTGTAGAACCGAACCACGAAATTGTTTCGTCGGATGTTTTATATGTAATACTAATAGAGAATGTACGAAATCACAGTAGCAAGTCACAATATTTCTATTACATCAGTGTGTATCTTTCCAAAGAACCCGTTATAGTTCTGATTATAGGAAATCTGCATCCTATGTATAATGTTAAGAGCCTAAAATATATGTCAAGGAGTGGATGAAACCAAGTTGGACTTAGTTTCAACTCGATAATCGAAGCTAGCATATTTCTCCTGTCAGAAACTATTCGTAAAGATCTTACCGTACATTGTTTTATACCACAAACATTACTAATTTTGGTATTGTAACAGACGTTACGATCGATCTTACAATTGTTGAACTTACCGCTTCCTGCACGATAAGCGCTAAAATACCCAACACGTGTAGACTTAATAATAGAAATCGGGATGTTTCTTTTTCTGTCATTGCTCTCATTGTAATAAAATGCTGTAGCAATTTATTATCCGTATCAGTACGTTTCTTCGACTATTATTAATGTAAAATCGAACCCAACATCAGGAGACGAAAAATGTGTAATAATTGTCTAAGATTCGGACACATTAGTAAGCTTTGTCGTAGTAAATCTAGTTGCGGTTTTCCTCTACTAATCACCGGTCATCAGAATGCCAAAATCCCCAGAAACTTTATTTTGCGCTACATGTAAAGGCAACTACCGAGTTTATGATCGTGGTTGTCCAGTTTATCAGAAACAACTTAAATTGCTAAAAAGTT
The DNA here is from genome assembly GCA_032883995.1 of Coronaproctus castanopsis. NCBI lineage: Eukaryota > Metazoa > Arthropoda > Insecta > Hemiptera > Monophlebidae > Coronaproctus > Coronaproctus castanopsis. The sequence goes on from CM065054.1 coordinate 47,837,534, forward strand.
ACGGCACTACTAAAAAATGTTTCATTACTCGAGACCAAATTCTAACACAATAATAATAACTATAATAGTAAGTAAATTTTTTTTTTTTTTAATTTTTTATAATGTGGAATGTAGTGATTTTTTAATAAAAAATCAATTGAAAATTAGTTAAATCACTAATATTTATTTTCTTAAAGAAAACACAAAGCTTTTCAGCATTTACGCCATTATCAAGTGAAACTTTTTAAAACATCATAATTTTAAAAATATAAATTAAATATAATTACTTAAAAATATGTGATGGTGATTGTGAAAATATGCTCCAAAAATGCCGTCTGCTTCTGTTCTGTCTATTTTTTGATTTGTTGAAATTTAATATCAATATATGTGTTTATTAATTTTGTTTTTTTATATTAATTTTTTCTTCAATACTATTTTCCGGATTCTGTAAAAGTTGTGTACTGGTGGAATTTGAAATTTTTCATTAACTGTTGCGATGTATGATGTCCAAAAGTAAAATATAAAATATAAAAATATACAAACGCAAAAAATTTTTTAAAAAACACAATTTTACAAGTAAAATGAAAATAAATATTAAAAATCTGATAATATTTTTAAGTAATTATATTTAATTTATATTTTTAAAATTATGATGTTTTAAAAAGTTTCACTTGATAATGGCGTAAATGCTGAAAAGCTTTGTGTTTTCTTTAAGAAAATAAATATTAGTGATTTAACTAATTTTCAATTGATTTTTTAGTAAGTAAACTGCCAAATTAATAATAATAACAAAGTGTCTAAATCATTATTGAACCAGTTGTAATAAATTCATTGAATAATTAAAGAAAGTATAAAATTTAAAAAATAAATTTATATTTATGGCAATCGATATGTTAGTAAGTATAGAACCAATCAAGTTGATGGTGCGTCAATCTGTTTGGATTTAGTCGTTTTAATTGAAACATGAAAACCCGCACATATATGTATATACACGCGTTGATAATCTTTCGTTTACCATTTATTTATAAGATACTTTTTCATTTTACAACCATGTGAATAAATTTCTTTAAAAGAACTGCGAATTAATGGATCGTTAACAATTTTATAAATATACAAGGATTAAAACAATTTTATAAATATACAAGGATTAAAACAATTTTATAAATATACAAGGATTAAAACAATTTTATAAATATACAAGGATTAAAACAATTTTATAAATATACAAGGATTAAAACAATTTTATAAATATACAAGGATTAAAACAATTTTATAAATATACAAGAATTAAAACAATTTTATAAATATACAAGGATTAAAACAATTTTATAAATATACAAGGATTAAAACAATTTTATAAATATACAAGGATTAAAACATTTGTAATACACGTATAATTGAGACCGGTCTTCAGAAATATTCGAATATTTTAGCTGCCTTAAATTATTAATGTATACAGAGGAAAATAACATTTTTAAAATTATTCGTGTACAAAATAAACTTTTTATCTTGATCTTAGATGAAATTATTTAAAAAAACTAATGACTAAATATATATATATATATATATATATATATATATGTATATATATATATATATATAATTATCACTATTAATTCTGACTATAAGTTTTTATGAATTTAATGTTACAATGTTATGTAGCTGTTTAGCGTTTTATATATATATAGTGGAACAAATCAATGGAAAACAGTCTTAATAATTCTTATTCGTACATGTATACAATCAACTAAAATACCAATTTTCAAATTTTTAATCATTAGTTCAAATGTAATTGAGACATGTATTATAAGATTTTATATATCTATATAAAAATAGTGATTTAAAAAAAATTGATTGAAACTATCTACTTAAATTATTGAAAATTAAGCCGCAAATAGCATAACAGCAGAAATTTGGCGGACAAATAAATCGAACTAATAAGCTTCAGCGATATATAATTTCGAAACTGTATTGCAAAATTAGCGCCTACTGCATTATCAGATGATTTTCTATGAAAAGCTATAAGTTAAAAATACAATTTAAGATTAAGTAATTATTAAATGTTGGGTTAACATGTTCCATTACTATATATTAAGATTAATATACAGTAGAGCTTCTTTTATCCGTCACCTTTGGGACCGGGCCCTATATATAGATAACAGAAATTCCATTACAAATTACATATATAGTATTATACCAGATTGTAAACCATTTAGGAAAAAATTTTAAAAATCACGTTTAATTGAATAACATTTAGACTGCTATATTTTTATTTAGAAATTTAGGATAACCATAATGAATATACCACCAACGCTGTATATAACCGAAATCAAAACTATCGCTGGTATCCACATCGCTGCAAGAGATTATTAAACGCACCGACGATCGGGATACATGGCGGTCAATTATACGAAAAAATTACGATTCATAATTTCACGACGCTCGGAGGAACGAGCACACGACTCTGATGATGATGACGATGATAGTGAATATTATAGTGTGCAATTAACTAGAAAAACTGAAACTGTTTACATTTGTAAGAAAATCAATAATATTCTTCTGTTTCTTTACAGCTCGAGCCTTCTTTACAGCAATGTTTCGTTTTTTTTTTTTTTAGAAGTAGGATCTGTGTAAAATTTGCATTCTCTTGTCTTTCAAACCAATCGATGCGCTTTGTTAACATTGTTTAAGCTTCTGAATGGCTGATTTCCGAGTTTTGGTTACATTCTGATTCTTCATGGTTGTCGTCAATTTCACCGTTATTGAACTGCCGAACATGAGATACAACATCTTCATCAGTAAAATTTCAAAACCTTCATTTTGTTTATCACACTCTAAACAATCTGTTAAGTCCACTGACTGGTAAAGAATAATCAACACAGTTCGACAGACGAACTTTTCTGACGACGCGACCTCTAGGTCATTAACTTAACTAGTTTACGAGAAGATATATATATATATTTCATCAATAATTAACGGGAAAATTTTACCACGATGAGATAAATTTTTGTTATTTCAGATAATGCGGCGTGTTCTATCTTCACACGGAAAAACATTAAATGAAGAAAATAAATTTGTCATATATGCGGCAAAATATAATTTCGCAATTTAAGAAAGTTGGTGACTGGGTATATATAATTAAAATGATATAAATATTTTGTTTAAATGATATCTATTCTTATTTTGAAATGTCCGTCCAAACTGGTCCAGCAAAATATTAAACTGTTCAGAAAGAAATATAAAAATTCTATCGCGTGGCATAAGTGTTTCCAGATAATTTCAAATTTTGTGAAAGGAAGTTCAATGTCTGGTTAATTATTGACAGTAGTTTCAATGAAGCTGCAATCTAAGTTTTTATATATTGCTAAAATATTTTCCAGTTGAAACATTTACAAAGCTTTATACTATTAGTAATAATCCATTTCAAATCATTTTTATTTAGGCTCGCTTGAAAATGGGTTAATAGCCGCCGAAAAGCGTTGTTATCTTTTAATATTAAAATTTAATGATTTCAATTATTTTTTTTGCTTATACATATATATATATATATATATATAGTAAAATAAGTGTTTTAAATATTATCATCATCACACTGTTCTCTTTGTGAACATCGTAAGTGCACCATTGTACATTATTTTTACATGCAAAATGGGCTTGTATTCAAATATTCAATGCACGTACGCGGGCACACCATTGCCTTCTGTGTAATAATTAAGAGTTACAAGATGATAAAAAAACTGAAAACACTCATTTCAGAAGCATGCTACCGCGACATTTGTAATGTTTAAATTTGAAATAATATTTAATAAAAATTTAACGTAATCAGTCCCGTATTGTTATCATTTTGAAGTTGTTCAATCAGTCAGTTTGAAGTCTTCTCCCAGTTAAGGCATGTTTTGGAAGCAACTGTTTGTTTTTCTTTGTTCTTTTATTTATTTATGTACATATATATATATATATATATATATATATATATATATATATATATATATATATATATATATATAGAGAGAGAGAGAGAGAGAGAGAGAAGTGTTCGTTTTTCTTACCGTAATTTTTGTGCACTTTGATTGTTCTGTGCGCTGTATTTCAGTTATTTCTGATTAAATTTAATTCAAAGCAATAATTTTCACGTTTAAGTTTCTTGTACATAACTATTGGTCCTCTAGGCTGAATATTGAATTCAGAGTAAAATTAAAAATTTCCATTACGCAAGTGTTCAACACTGTTTTTTTTTTTTTTTAATTTTCCTTTTTAACGTTATTCTAAACTGTTAAAATGTCTGCGAGTATTGTCAAACTACAACTCGAGCGCATTATGTATATTGAAAGGTTTAATAAGGATGCCAAAAGTGACGACTATGATCGATTTATGTCTGCCAAGAAATCTTGAATTGATTTTGTTCATTAGTACTTTACAAAAGAAGTAATGCGGCAAAGATGCACTACCGCTGTACATGCCTTGAAGAAGAGGCTGGTCAACTAATAGCTAATTTGAGCATTGCTGGGAAGATTCATTTGCATCAGCTTGAGATACGATCATCTCCAGATAATCGCTTTCTCTAAACATCTCGACAGACTCTTAAATACTCGCAAAGCTACAAATCATACTTCTCAAGCGCTTAATCACATGTTTAATGTGTAACTACAGAATGTGTAAATTCCTTTTCTATGAACCCATCAATTCAGACGCGCTTCTTATGCGCATTTTAACTCAGAAGTTAGGTCCTAAGACACGTGAATGTTGAAAATATCGCTGGGTTCAAGTACGGAATTTTCAATATATGGAAAATTCAAAACATTCATCAACGGCAGCAGGGTTCGGGCACTTGAAACAATTGAATCTTATACAGCAGCTTTTAAATATAGTACCTCCGAATCTAGTCAATCATCTTAAAAACGCATGAATTCTGGTGCTAAGGCTTTTCTTGTCAAGCAGAATGAATTAGTTCCTTACATCAAGCAGTCAGTACAATCCAGCCCGAATCATCAACCCAAATTTTATGCTCCTGGAGTCAATTAACTCTGCAAGTACAATTTCATCTTTAAGTGTAGAGTTTTTCAGAAGAACGATAGAAGAATGCAGTGCAATAATGAAAACAGAAAAAAATCATTTTAAAATCTAAAACCGACGAACGTATATCCCACAACTCTAGGAAAAATACTGAAAAACGTTAAAATGATTATTTCGATAGAAACTTGTTTTTTTTTTATTTTTGTAGACATATTTACACACACACACACACACACCTGTTGTTAATGTTCATTATGCATCTTCTATATTCCAAAAAACAAACTATGTACGTGCATCGTATCATTTCTATCATGATTTGAGCTAAATTTAATAAAAATAAGTACAATTTAACGGGTAAATAAATGAAAGCAAATTTAACAATAAATACCGATCAAAAATAAGATAAATTTAATTTTATACTAAATAGCGATGATGAATTTATTCAAAATTTAAAAACTATACCGTAAGTATTTTTTAAAAAATATGTCCAAATCGTTTACGAAATAAACTATATACAATGATTACGATTCCATCGACTGATCAATAAATGTAATCAATTTTGACATCGTTTTAAACACCAACTTCTTTTTAACAATTGCTTTAATTATATATTCACTACTGTCGTTGTCTAAATTCATAGTTTTGACCATTACAGCAATCGGTTTATCCAAATCTTGAAATATTCCGCGTAATACATTATGACCGATTATTAATATAGGACTTGCGCTAATTCCCTGCATAAAATATATATTAGCAGTAAAAAATACAAAATTGCAATTACTAATTAGGAGTAAAATTTTAAAAGTTATAGTTTTGGATTATCTTTAATGTTTCATGCACGCGATCAAAATTACTCAACATTGCGGTCACATGCCGAGCAATACTAAGAAATATGTACGTTAAATGATGCATCTTAAATTCGGGCATTACAAATTATGTTTTAAAGGAATAGAATTATTTTTTAAATAAAAAATTCCGAATTTACAAACATCGATTACGCGATATAAAACTTTAAAACAATGAATAACTAAAATATTTATCGATACAAAATCCATTTCAAATTTTCGAATACCGTAATATTAAAATGTGCTATTTTGGCTACAGTTGAAATTAATTTCACTATTAATTGTAAAAGCACGTGTTACGCACGCGAAATAAGATAAATTAAATCACCTATACATTTTCTACATAAATTAAGTCGTTCTTATAAGTTATTTATTATTCATTCATATAGACGCGTGAAACGTAAATTAAATGAAAAATATTAGAAACATAAACTTCTATTAACTTACCAACTTCTCGATTAAGAGGTCTCCAATAAATTTAGAATTTAAATTATCATCCTCTGTAAACTGTAGTTCACCTGGAATTTCGACAATTACCCAGTTCCCAACGTATTCATCCCTATATTATTAAAATATATTTTTTTAAATATTTATGAATACACATCTAATTGTGAAAAGTTGTACGTTGTATAACTGTACTTACAATTTTAAAACCGTATGCATAATAATTCACGCTGTTGCGATACAACTTAACTGGTAATGCAGTTGTAAAATATTACTCACTGTTCTTGTTTAAGTGTTTATACTTTAAAAAAAATATACTCCATTAAAAAATTGTAGCGGCAAATTTAATTATTTAGCTACAGACTATATGAAAATAGTAAATGATCTGAAGTACAGATTGGTTAGTTTAGATATAAAGTATATCAGGTTTTCTTGAATAAATATTTATATCGAATATTTTTGTATAATATAAAAATTACTGTTTTACAATGAGAATTTATTTATTACAAAAAAACGAAACATCTAATAAATAAACGAGCGCTCTTTCTCAAGATAGAGACTTTAATTAAATATATTATATAACGCTTAAGTATTTACCGAATATTCTTTTATGTGAAATTAAAAATTGGGGAACGAATTAAAATTTTAAATTTCAACTACATATTAGTTTTGTTACAGCTATAGACTTCTAAACGGTGTTTCGATTGCGTCGTACGTCCTAGAGCTTTATAATGTACTTCCGCAACTGGTAATTGTTCCACAACTGGTAATTGTTGATTGGTGGAAGTTGATTTAAGGTTTTCAGTACGTTTGCCTGCTAATATTTAAAGTAAGTTATAGTTTGTTTTTAATACAGTTTTTTGTAGATTAATAATCATTTGTAAGATATATATATATATATATATATTTTAACAAGTTATGTATAGAAAATATTCATCTTCAAACGTCTAGGTTGTTTTTTTAAGCGTTTTTGATATATAAATGATCAGTTGTGTATCAAAATACGCTATTAGTGTATATGGTTAATATATTGATTGGAAGTATAATAATCGTAAGTCATATAATTGTATCGCTGTTTGAAATTTCATTATTTTTTTTTGTACGAGTTGCCTGCGCTGATTAAAAATTTATGAATGTTTTTGGCGTGTGATTAATATTTAATGTTTAACATATTTTTCAAAAATGAATGAACTAAAGTTGATTCGCGTTTAAAGTGATTTCTCTTGCATGTTATCAACGATCTACTATTAAAATAGTCACTCTGGAAGTGAATGAATTATTGAAATTTTTCAGAATTCGTGTAGTACACAGTGTTAGAAACAATGATCGGTGGACTTTTTATATACAATCATAAAGGCGAAGTCTTAATATCTCGAGTGTATCGTGATGATATAGGAAGAAATGCCGTAGATGCTTTCAGAGTTAACGTTATACATGCTAGACAACAAGTTCGATCGCCTGTTTCCAATATAGCTAGGACATCATTTTTTCACATTAAAGTAAGATGTTTATTTTAAATTTTAAAAATGTTCTAATTTATCGTTAACGAAGTGAAGGTTATTAATTATATAATAATTTAGAATGTAAAATTATTTTTGATTTGTTTTTTACTTATTATGGTTAAGGAAGATAGTTGTAATTTTTACAGAGAGCAAATATATGGGTGGCTGCAGTAACTAAACAAAATGTCAATGCCGCTATGGTATTCGAATTTCTCACTAAATTGGTTTCTATAATGCAGTCTTATTTCGTTAAAGTTACCGAAGAAAACATAAAGAATAATTTTGTTCTTATTTACGAATTACTTGATGGTAAGTTTGTTTTACATTAAATTGTTCGTAAATGGTTCCTCCATGGACGGTTGTTCGAAAATCATGTGTTTTGTGCGTTTGTTATTTGTAAATTGTTTTTATGGTTTTTTTAATTTGTTTATATTAAATTCCTTTAAATTTATTAATTATTCTAGTTACATTTAAATATGTGTATCGTTAATATTTCTTATCTTCATACTTTCTGCGCTAATAAAGAAAACTTATTAAATTAGTTAATGGAGTTTTATTCGTAATGACACGGTTATAAATGTCCGAAATGCAACGGCAATATCTAAAGTTATATATAGGTGTTCACGTAAGTTATTTTATGTTATATAATTCATTCTATTCGGAAATCACATTTTTATAGGAGTGTTTTTTTTTTTTTACTTCGAATGAAACATTTCTTTGCGTAATGCAAAATTGTTTTATATCAATAAACTTCGTTTGTTGGTCAAGTTAGGTTACATTCGTTTAAGTTTGTTTCGTCTAGTTAGAATTAGAATTAAAGGAAAAAACGAGAATGACACAATCCTGTTTAGATTAGGTTCATCCCTTTACAAAAATTAATTTAATACACTGACCCTGCATTGCAAGGTGTATCAGATATTAACCTAATAAAAACAGGTACTAGACTTTAATGTTGCTCAACAGGCCGAGTAAGTTGGGTTTAATTCAGCTAGTTAGAAGTAGAATTAAAAGAAAAACGAGAATAGCACATTACTCAGATGAGTGACAAATATTTTCTGCAGTGGTCGGCATTATCGATATGTACAGTTAGGATCTTGATTTTATCAAAAAATATTGCTTTCGGAAAAAAGTTTTTTTTTTTTTACTCCTAGTCATTTACGTTTTTACTAAAAATAATAATTATTAACATAGTTGAAAATATCTCTATTCTTTTATTTTTTATCAAAAATCATAATGTGTATATAAACGGTGTAAATAGTAATCATTTTATGCGTGAATTATTAATCGACAATCATTATTAACGCGTTCACGATAAAAATAAACTCTGTTTCATCCGTAATTATACAGTTACAATTGTTATTGTATACATTCTGCTCGTTGACAGTGCACCGTCTAAAAATACAATGATATCAACGTCGGATAATTATTAAAGTTGTCGCATAAAAAAGTACTATCACTTATATAATACATATTTTTTTTATCTATTAAATTTCAGAAATTCTGGATTTCGGTTATCCGCAAAACAGCGATACTGGTGTTTTGAAAACGTTTATAACACAGACCGGAGTAAAGTCACAGACGAAAGAGGAACATTCGCAGATTACTTCGCAAGTTACTGGTCAGATAGGTTGGCGTAGAGAGGGTATAAAATACCGACGCAACGAACTGTTCTTAGATATTTTGGAATACACTAATTTACTTATGTCACCGCAAGGTAATGACGTGTTTTGTTTGCCTATTTTTTGTATATTTCAATAACTTTCGATATAATAAATTACGTATTACTACTCGCTGATAAAAGCAATTTTGTATGTGTTAATTTCGAATTTCTCCATACTATTGTTCAGCAGACCATCTTTGCCATATTAACCGTTCTTTGAATATCTTTACTATCAGCGTTAATTTGTGTAATTTTATCATCATCATCTGTAACCAATAAGAATAGTCATGCGCAGATGATAATTATTAGATTTCCTTTAATGATTTTTAATAATTATTTTTAAACACCGCTGTAAGTTTTTTCCCAATTGAAAATTAGACTTTTAATTTTCTACATTCTAATTTAAACTGTATATATATATATATATATATATATATATATATATATATATATATATATATATATATATACATGTATATATCGCAGTTTTTTCATTATACATTTCTGCGGTACATGCTGTAGTTTATTATGAATTATGACCATTTATGAGTTTTATACTTGTATTAACAATGCGTACATATGTACATATATCGTTTATTTGTAATTAGGACAAGTATTATCTGCTCACGTAGCTGGAAGAGTTGTAATGAAATCTTATTTAAGTGGAATGCCGGAATGTAAATTCGGCATTAACGATAAGATAATAGTCGATACAAAGAGCATGGGCAAAGGTGGTGGAATCAATGTTGGGGTTGGCGGTGATGAAAAGTCTGGCAAACCGGTAGTCGTGATAGATGATTGCCAATTTCATCAGTGCGTTAAATTATCTAAATTTGAAACTGAGCACGCGATTAGTTTCGTTCCTCCGGATGGTGAATTCGAACTAATGAGGTATATATGAAATGTTATTTTAATACTTATATGGCAGAATGTTCCATATTTTCCGTTTATATTAGTGTAAAATTAAGTTTGATTTAAAATCATTAAAGGGTGTATATATATTAATATGTATGTATTTCCATTGAACAGATATCGAACTACGAAAGATATATCTCTTCCATTCCGTATTATCCCCTTGGTAAGAGAAATTGGTCGAACGCGTATGGAAGTTAAAACTGTTTTGAAATCGACTTTCAAACCATCTTTATTGGGTCAAAAAATTGAAGTGCGCATTCCGACGCCGTTAAATACATCTGGAGTACAGTTGTTATGTCTAAAAGGAAAAGCCAAGTACAAACCTTCAGATAATGCCATCATTTGGAAGTGAGTTATGCTTGCGTGTATGACTTTTGTGTATTAAGTAAAGTTAAATCATCGTCATGTATACGTTTATAAGTATTTATTTATAAATACTTTTAACAAGTTTTCGGTGCAAGGATTACAATATTTCTTGGAATAAAAAGAAAAAAAAAAGGGGATTTTGTAAAAACTATACTACAAATTTTGCAGCGAAAGCCAATTTTAATGAAAATCTAAAACTATAAACATAGCGATATCAACATTTACATCGTGTAATGCGTACGTACTAATTGCAAATGAGCTGGAATTATTAAATTGCACATGTAGCAATACTCCATAAACTACATGATATACATACAAAAACAAACGAGATAATTTAAATAGGATTTTGTATAAGGACAATGAATTCACGATTAAATTTAGGAATATGAAGTTTTTTATAAAGCTAAATTAATTTTTGATTATTAAATTTTTTTTTTTTTAGAATTAAACGTATGGCCGGAATGAAAGAAACTCAACTATCGGCTGAGATTGAATTACTTGAAACTGATTCTAAGAAGAAATGGACACGTCCGCCCATATCAATGAGTTTCGAGGTTTGTAACGTTTCGTCTTCGTAATTACTTATTTCTTAGAAGAAATCTTAACTCTTAAGGTGCATAATGTTGCTAATATGCAACAAATTGTATTCCACCGTTATATACGCTTTAAAAGTGATATTAGTATGCAATTTCATGCATTAGACGGTGTTGTATAGATGTTAATTTGCGGGAAAATTTTTCATTAAATGCAATACCGTATTTTTAACGCTACGATGATATAATATTACTGCTAATATGTAATAAATTCTACGACACGTTCTTTGAAAATGTTACTAATGTGCTACTTTGCGCATTACAGTGATTTTTACGGGAAATCTTTTATTAAATTCGCAGATTTAAATGCATTCCTTTGGTTTTCACTATAAGTTTTTTAATTATTTTATTATATATATATATATATTGTTTTTTTCAATAATAGTCAGAATTGATTTTTTTATGGTTGTATACTATTTAATGCATAATGTTGCATACAACATAGATATCTTGAGGCTTCCCGAATATTAGATTGGATATATAGAATTGCATAAATTTAGGCATTTAATTAAAATTATTGTTTTCAAAAAATAAATAATCCATGCACTGTAGGGTTAATCCTAGTTACTCATATATTTAAAAATGTCCGAACGTCTAGTCTCGCAGTTTTACGTAAAATAGCAACATAATGCGTGGGTGCTTATTTCTTACTGCATAAATGTGTATAATCTATTCGTACTTTCAGTATTAAAAATGCGTTGTAGGAATACCACTATAAATGTGGTTATAGATATATCTGATAATCGTTTATACAGCGGTAAAGTTACACAAGTTTATCATACTAACGAATTGAAGATTTTCCGAATACTATTACACTGATACACATTTTATATTTAATTTATATTTTTTAAATTACGATTTTTTAAAAATGTTTCACTTGATAATGGCGTAAATGCCGAATTTGTGTTTTCTATAAGAAAATAAATATTAGCGATTTAACTAATTTTCAATTGATTTTTTCTTAACGAACAGTTTTGAATTTAGATCAGCTTATTCTACAGTGCTCTATATAAGTTGCGAGAATCTCCGATTTTATTACCGATAATTTTAATCTTCGAACACGCACACTTACGATAAGGATTGACTTAGAGCTTTCTATACAGCGTGGTATAGTGGTTAATTATGTGAAATGATCAGATCTCAATTCTCGCTACGTCTTATTAAATTAAATCTTATTTAAACAATAGAACATTTTACGTTACAAATTACTCGGATAATTCTTCAATAAAAACGTAAAGGAAGTGTACTTGGTCCATACCGGTTCTGAATATTATTAAACGATATCCCGAAGATATCGTTTTTGTGCACGTCGCATTATATGTTGATGATTTAGCTTTATACTGCGCTTCATATAGATACATTCGTAAGTAAACTCAATTTCTAAATATTGTCAGCGGTGTAAACTAATGCTGAGAAAACGTACGACTATTTTATTCGTAAAAATAAGACTATCGCCCCTTGTCGGACATTGTGGTGAAATTAAAAAAAAAAAAATTAAGTATTTAGGAGTTTAAATTGATAGCAACGTTTAATAATCACGTTAAGTAAGCTGTTGATAGAGTCCATAAAGCTATCCACATTCTGTACAATTAATAAAAAGTCCGGTCTTAGTACGTTAAATAAAAAAAAACTAATCTATACTCACCGTAATCCGATCAAGTTTTGATATATCTGATAACGCTTATAAAATACGAACGGAAGTTAATTTATAACGATATTTAACATCTTAAGTATGTTAATTAATCGATAATTAAGAAATGTTAATAGATAGTCGAATTAGTCTGTTTAACAAATTGTAGTAGATTTTTAAATATTATCGACGGCAAACTCATGTGTGTTTTATGTACATGCTGTAGGTACCATTTGCTCCGTCTGGATTTAAAGTTCGTTATTTGAAAGTATTCGAACCGAAATTGAATTATTCCGACCACGATGTCATAAAATGGGTTCGTTATATCGGGCGCAGTGGATTGTATGAAACGCGTTGTTAATGAAATATTTATCTATTATCATTTGCTGTTATCGCCGCATTCATTATATTCTTCTCGTTTCTTTTATCGTTATTGTATTACTATATATATATATTATATATATATATATATATATATATATATATATATATATATATATATATATATATACGCACATTCGACGATGCATTTGTTACATTATTTATTTAATCTTACACGAATATCACGAATAATTTAAAATATGCCTATATTTCCATTTATAACCGCGCTTAATATTTATCATCGTACATATTTCGCATATATAATAGAATCGTAGTGTCCTTATTCTGTATGTTATTTTTTCGAATATTATACTTGATACGTCGTGCATTCGTCTTTCTTCTTCCGTTATAGATTATTGTACCTATTTTATTATTATAATTTTTTAACGGGGGATACTTTTGCAGTTTACCCGACGATGATATATACCGTACACGTACGAATTAATTCGTATTTCTGTTAACCGTCTACAACTTATCTAGAAATATATCGCTATGGAAACGCATGTAAATTTTCACAATGAAGAGGGGACAAAACATGATGAGATAATTTTAAGTTCATCAGAATATACGGTTATCATTCGAACAATACGCGTGATCAGAATTGCAAATTGTAGAGGACAGTAAGAAGTTTCTCTTAGTTGCATAAGGAATCCGACAACAATTTACTGATAAGTACAATTAATTTAATATTTAAAAAAAAAAAAAAAAAAGATTAGAGACGGTTTGTAATTGATAGCACCGAGCTAGAGTGCTGCTGTATATTCTCCAAATACGTCTGTTCCCGAAAGTTGCTTACGTTCCGACTGCATGAAACGTGTGACATTACAGAAACTAAAGAGAATGACACACGTCGGAAGACTCCGCTTTATAACTAAAGAATCTACAATTTCATCGTTGAGGATTCCTCGATGTCCCAGTATCCGTAAGAATGATACAAATATACCGGAGCATTCCGGATGATTAAGTTATAAGGTGATGAATGAAATCAACGTATCTGACGTGTTCCATTTCTTTTACGAAAATACTTTGTGAATCGGTGATAACGAGGTAACTGTCCGAAAGCTTCGTATTAATTAAGAGAGATGAGGTTTGCAACACTCGGCGATGAATACGAAACAAGTATCGCATAATTGGTAGGCATTACTAATATTAAGAGACGGGATGAACACTGCTGCTCTCTCTCGTTACCTGAGTCGACTTTGATCCGTTTGTATGCACGCGCCTACGAAAATTCGCAAAGATTGAATGTAGCACGGATCAATGGAAGAGGATATCGATAAAGAAGGATATTTTTTATCGGAAAATGGAAAAGGATATGAATTTAACCTGTGCGTGAAATTCTTCCAATTTAGGTATAAACGATGACAGCAGAAACCACCGCGGGTAACAAGTAATGCCCCAATCGCAATCTGCTGATAAGTGAAATTCGTTTTTTATTTTTTTTTTATTTTATTTTATTTTTTTTTTTAAAGAAAGAACCGTGGAAATTTTGGAACAGACGGTTGTGCTGTGTGAGGAGTGACTGCTCTATATTCAACAAATTCCGTATGAAACGTACGATATCACAAAGAGGTAACACCATTAGAATACCTCGCTTTAATTTCAGTCGCGCATAAAATTTTTACACAAAATTCGAGAAATTTTATACAGGTTATTTATTATACAATGCAGCTTGTTAGATGACTAATTTGCACTGTGTTTAAATAAATATTTACGTAATATTGAAATATTCCGCGCCAGCCGGAAAATAAACCATTTTGTTAGCATTGAAATTTCATGTACCATATAATGGACATCGTGTCTGAAAGGGTTAAGTAACGAATCGACAAATTCATTCTAAGATATTCCTCGATGTTCTGATATCGATAAGACGCAGATAATAGCCGGTTTTTAATTTAGGCGATTTTAAAAAGTCAGGATTTACGGCGGGTTTGAAAACATTACGTTATTACTAAAAAACGGTGATGGATCATTCAACGTACAATAAAATCTTCAAACGACACTGACGATAAGAAATAATTTTGTTTTAATTTAGGGAGTCAAGATCAGTTTGCGGGATTTTACCCCGCTCCATCTACAAACTAAACGGGATTATTAATATAATGACGGAGCTCCCAGCACACCAAAGCATTAGAACTACACACTTGAATTAACTTATTACGATGGAAGAAGGGATGAGATATAGTACCTTGTTCCATCCGATATAAATTCGTACAGTTTATGCTTATAACTCGAGTAAACAGGCATTATAAATGATTTAAAAATGAAATGTAAAAAAATTTAAAAAAAAAAAAGAAGAAAATGGAACTTATACGAAAACTTAAATACGAATTCAATTAATAAATCAAACTTGTAAAAATGAATTACAAACAGTAACCCCAAATTCTTACATTATCTTAAAAACTAATTACTAATAATCAGAAACTTAATTATAAAATTTTAATAATTACAAAAAAGCGGTAAAAACTTATAACTGAAATGCAAACTTAATTATAAAATAAATCAAACTTGTAAAAATGAACTACAAGAACATCAAATTCCTACATAATATAGACGAAATCGAGAACTTAATTATAATTTTTTATATATTTAGACCAGCTAATTTTACATTTAAGAAGAAAAATTCATAGCTTAAATACACCGTCGCGTAACGATATAGAAAAAGTGCCGGACGATGAAATGAATTTTTAAAAAAACATTCCGTTCAATGTTAAAAGCGTAGTTTTCAATTTAACACGGTCGCCAACGTCAAAAACAAAAAAGCATCCTTAGAACCCGCTGAAATAATTCAGAAATGTCAGTACTACACATCGAGAAACTAAACAAAATTAAATACTATTAAAAAAAAAAAAAAAAAAAAGTTGATTGGAAACTGAGATGTATGCGCACTCTGAACTGAAATCTGTGCAAGTGTACCGATGATCGATGTACGAAAAACCTATAATGGCGAATGAAATATTATAATAAAAGTATTGATCTTCCCCGGCTTTACGATGATAAAACTTACACGTCCGTATAGGTACGTAGTTGTAAGATTTCGAATAACAGTTGTGAACAGATTTTTTTTTTTTTTTATTTTTTGCAGTAAGGCCCGATTTTCTGTTAATGCAAAAAAGCGCATAAAGCTATGCACGCACACTTTTTCCATCGGGTCTCAGTTATGTAAATAAAAAATTAATTTATACAACTGTTATACGTCCTAGATTTATGCTTGCCCTATATGGTCATCACATATAGGAAATTACAAGTAGTTTTCGAAATCGTTGCTGCAGAATTTCGTTGAATGCTACGCGATTAGAATTCCTGGGACGTTCCTTACGTATGTATTCGTTTATTAATAAAATATCGAAAAAATTTTTTATGAAAACTGTAAAATTCATCGAAATATACTAATTCGGATAATAGGGAATTACAATATGGAACACATCTACGTATATACGTTATACTGCGTATAAGCATCGTAGATTAAAACACAGATTCTTGTAATTATTAAAACCTATTGTTAAGTATGAATATTTTTAAAGAGTTAAATTATTTCTAAATGTTTTTTGTTTTATTAATTTATCGATTTATTAATTTTTGTTCCGTCAGTGTGCCTGTTTTTTCAGTAGGTTTTTTTTTCATATTTTCCTGCATTACTTTCTTTAAATAATTTCAAAAGTATCTTATACGTTTTGTAATCAGTGGCGTATTTCAACTTTTGTCGCCCCTACGCCACACAAGTGGTGCCGCCCCATGTAAGGCCATCAATTTTCCAAAATTTTGTTACTCAAATATGTTGGTTCGGTTACAAAATTTTATTTTCTGAAAAGTGTTTTACTATTCTTAAACACAAAAATAAAAAATTTAAAGTCTATGGTATGAGTAAAATATGAAAATTTGATCGAAGAATTCGCCTTAAGAAAGTTAAGAAAAATTGTACTATAAAATAATTACTTGTATTTTTTGTGATAAATATATCTGATTTAAAACTAAAAAAATTAATTTTTTTTGTTAACAAAATTTATTTTTGGTCCTACATGCCGCCTTCACAAAATTTGCCGCCCTATGCCATGGCATTCTTGGCATTGGGGGTAATACGCCCCTGTTTGTAATTATACATATTTAGAGTTGCTAAGGTTTATGTATAGGTATTTTAAGTGTTTTCAGTTTATATGTAAAATGATATAATAAAAATTTTTCATTCATTTTTGTTTTCATTGCTCACGTGGCCTTTGTCTATCGAATATGTTACATCTTCCGTCGAGAACTAAAATTGAATAACGAACTTTTTTTGATCGTGGGATCTGTTTGGAATTACAGGCAAAGGTGGTTGGGACGTCTTCTAGTAAAAATCATTGCTTTAGATTTATACGCGTTTAGTTGCAATTAACATCTTTTATAATATTTACAAATAGTATTTACCCCTTTTTGCTTTGCAGTCGATTATGAATTGTGCTAACTTTGTGTACGATAGATCATCGGCATATAATGATGTCGTTTCAACAAAAGGTATGTTGGGAAGATCATTTAACAGTATTACACTCCCTTGTGGTACACCTATAGTTTGATCTTTCATAGAAGATACTTTATAGTTTATATTTACAGGGAAAGCCAACGTTTATTGATCAATTTATTTACAAAGTTAGCATATTTTCCGGTCTTTTCACTATCATCATTAGCATTTTGTCGGTTCTTTTACTTAACAGAATATCAGGCCTTACCAGATTAAAAAAAAAAAAAAATTACCGTACGCAACTGTTATTCGTCAAAGATTAATTTATGCTTGTCACCTGTCTGCTATCTCTAATAGTACGTATAAAAGAGCTTCGTATACAGAATTATTTGTAGAAAATTATATTAAGCGCTACCCGTTATAGAAAAATTTCATATTTACACGAGCAAACAAAGCTGTCGTTTATCGATCGATTTATTAAGAAAAATTTAAAAAAAAAAAAAAAAAACGTTTCTTCGATAATTGTTCTATTCATCGCAATAAATTAATATCGGTAGAATTAAGCGTAGATTTTTATAAAAATTATTTTCTTATTTCAAGTAAAAAATGAAATGGTTTATACCGAAAAAAATCCCGAATGTACATTCAGAAGAGTTTAGTTTATATTCCATAACATCATCGTCGTCGTATCGTCCTCGTTGTTGAACGTCGTGACTAGTCATCATACGTTTATCTTTACGTACAAAACAGACTAGCATTCGATTAATTATGAGTGACATGCGCACGCATATGATGTTATGCGGCTACACTGCCTTCTCGACGTAATAATTAATAATTGCGTAACGATGAAAAACAATATGTCGCGAGTTGGTTTCTAATCCTCGACCGTTCGAGTTGACAAGCATATTCTAGCATATTTTTTTTTTTTTTTTTTTAAATGCGTGAAATGTGTATTTATAAGCAGCAGTGAAGACATGGCTTTATAAAAACTCGGAAGAAAGATAACGTCCCAATGGATATGGTAATCCTACTTATTGATGATTACTTTTACGTTAAATTAATCCACAATTATAGAATTTGCGAGTAATCAGGGGATCGATGTTGAAGCTGTAGAGGATTGAATCTGTGTATTCGATTGAATTTTACACAGTCTGTCAGCAGGTTCTTTGCTAACATATTTAAGTGTTGGGTTTCCTTAGAACTGCGGATATCTTCTTTAACAGAACTTATTTTCAAGTCCTTCAAGATGTCATTTAGTATAAACCAAGGTGCGTTAACTATTCTATGTAAAATTTTCACTCGCGTCCTTTCCATAAGAGCTATATCGGAGTTAGATGCAGTATAGCTCAATGTCATATGTCCAAATTTGCTTTATTATTAACTTTATTTACTAGCGAAATAACTGAATTTCTTCCAACCATCCAGTCCATATTTCTCAGTTCAATATGATATGTGTACGTTTATAGGTTATGTGTTTACTCCAAGTCAATCTCTGATCGGGACGTAGATTGAGGCATTTCGCACTACTTGCTATTGGGGAATTGACTTTTTGTTGAGGTATATCGGGACTTTTTCAATTTGTAAATAATACATCGAGGCACTTATTATCGTTATATTCTATACCGTTTGAAGCAATTTGCAAGAAGGTTTAAGTGTTCTCGAACGTAACTGGCTGCAGTACTAACGTCATTGCGTATTATTAAAATTTCAGTATCATCGGTGAATAAAGCGGTTGAAGTATTATCATTTACCGGGAAGTCACTGGTGTAAATCTGATATAATGTAGGAGCTAAGACACTGCACTACGGAACTCCTGCCTTGATCGGAAATATGGAGGACAGCGAACCGTTAAAATTTACTTGAAAATATCTGTCTGTGAGATAGGATCTTATTATTAGGTATTACTGATAAAGCAGCTTAACTTTTAATTTGTATAGGATACCTTTGTGTCAGATTTTATCAAAAGCCTTCTCGACGTCCAAAAATGCGGTGGAGCAACATTCCCCCACCCTCGAAATATGTATTTAATAACATCGATACGATACTTAGGTTATTTCGGAATGCGACCCGGAAATATGTAAGTATTGAATATTCGATGAGTAAAGGCTTTAATATTTTCAATAGCAATGTTTGAAGGAGTTTAGCTAATTAAGCTAATGAGTGTCTATACGATGTCATTTCCTCAGTTGGCTTCCCGGGTTTGTGAATCACTTTTACTACTGCAAATTTCCATTGCACCGAGAAGTACCATGTCCGATGATTGCACTGTACAGATATGTAATACTATAGCTTTCCGGCGAAAATCATACCGACTGTAATAGAGTCGTACCCGGTGAGGCGGGCTCTCTTTATATTTAACTTTTTTATACGGTACTTGATTTCCGCGGTGGAGCAAAAAATTTAAACATACACAATTACAATACTGTCCAATGTTGTCGAAGCCTTCTACATCGTTTGGCAAGCTGTTATTTTTTATAAAATGATTGTATACCCAAATTTCCTTATTATTTAATTCGATTAAATTCGCCTTACTTAATATGTGGGATCTTTTTCGTTTTTTATTTTATATAAACGATTTTACAACTACCGTAAATACACAAATCGTATTTTACGTAGACAGAAAAACAATATTTTCTTCGTACGCAACCCAATATACTTGATGATCCGGTCGTTCCAGGTAACAACATTAAATGGTCGAATTATTAAGTGTTACGCTTGACAGTAAATTATACAAAAAAGAAAAAAAAAAAAACGGAAAAAAACCACGGGTATTAAAGCATAATATCAGTTTCATACATATCATTATCACATCGTTCACCCCCAGATGGGTATCGTGGTCATGTATGATATTCATATATACCAATCATTTTAATCAATTAAGATCGCTTGACTCTCCATCGGTGATAGTAGTATTAGAGAAGTTTTAATAAGGAAATCCTTATTTGCTTTTCTCATCTCATACGTTTTAAATGTGAATTATATATATATATATATATATATATATATATATTATACATATGTATACACTCAAACAAATTAAAATCATTATACTGAATATAAGATATCACAGTAAGTTAATAATTACTTGAAAAGTATCTGTCCATTAACTTGACACACACACGCGCGCATAACATATATATATATATATAAATTCGTGTAGAAAATTTTAACTGAGATTAGTTCATAAGAAATTCCAATGCATTATACATTTTAAACGACAAGAAATACAGGGCAAACACATACACACACATACATACAACGCACATATATATTTAAATAATCGATATTGACGTGTATATAATTTTTTATTGCGATAAATAAAAAACGCACCGTGCTATCTTTAAATAAAATAACATAAAAAATTACGAAAAATTAAGTACCGTAAATGGTTTTGTTTAAGCCACGCCTCTTGGTAAAGACGAATTGTTTTTTTCGATGTTTTTATATCCATAAAGAATTGGCCAGATTCGGCGTAATTATACCCATTAAAATATTCGTAATCAAATTAACGCTATGATTATCTAATATTCTCGTTCCGCTGATATGTTTAATTCCTTCACCCGGATATTCTAATATAATTCCGCTCTCTTCGTGTACGCCTGTTTTATTCAGAACGATAAGATTCGTTTTAAAATAACGACTATGGAACGTAACGATTTAATTTTTAACGTATAAAAAAAAACACGTTTTCAGGACGTCGTTTCCGTTTCGATAACGTTTATATAAAAATAAATATAACAATAAGGTTACTTTAATTTAACGGTAAAATAAACCGGACGCAACCGTTAAATATTATATATATATATATATATATATATATATATATATATATATATATATATATATATATATATATATATATATATATTAGAAAAAGAAGAAGCACAACAGGTAAAAAAATACAAATATCTCAGTTCAATAATAACAGAAGATGGGAGAAGTGATGTCAAGAAATAAGGTGTCAAGAATATCGCAGGCAAAAGCCGCATTTATGAAAAAGAAATCATTGTTAACATCAAAAAATTTAAATGCAGAAATACGGAAAAGGTTAATAAAGGTGTACGTTTGGAGCGTGCTGTTATACGGTTCTGAAACACGGGTTATAAACAAACGTAGACGAAGGAAATTAGAATCGTTCGAAATGTGGTGTTGGTGAAAAATGCAAAAAGGTTAAATGGAGACAGATAAAGCAAAAAATATAGATGTGCTTAAGACCATTAACGAAAAGCGGTGCTTAATAAAGTATATAAGAGAAAGAAGATGTAGCTGGATAGGACACACTATAAGAAATAACAAATATTTAACAACAATAATCGTAAATGGAAGAAGATCAAGAGGAAGACCGAGACAAAAGTACACCAGTCAAATAATGGAGGACGCAAAAGTACGTACCTACTAAGAATTAAAAGAAAAGGCGAAAACCAGAAACCTGAAAGTAGAGTGCACTACATATTAGATTGAGGAATGAAGAATATATATATATATATATATATATATATATATATATATATATATATATATATAATAACCTTAGATCGGTCTTTTAACATTTTTAAAGGCGAGTTTTTTTTTTAAATGTTATCTGTTTTTTAGCTTAATTTCGAATTAATCTGGAGTAGTTAATGTCGTTTTGTAAGTTATTAATTACCATAGTTCATTGAAATGTGTCGCACACGTATTTGGCTCTTATTGGCAGATTATATATAACTGATTTTTTTATTCTTTTAGCAGCTTTCCATAGATCGAAGTCTGTGTATTAAGCGAGGGATAAATTTTACACCTATATGTTAAAATTGTGTGTGTTTTTTTTTTAGATTATTTAATAATTGTCATACCCTTTTTAACTGACATTTGGTTACAGATGTTCACAAGATTCCCTGCATTCTACATGGTCATCTTCTGCTGACTGAGCCGTAGCATGCTATCGAGAATACACGAATGACTTCGTTAATCGTTTTTTTTTTTTTTTTTTTTTTTTGTAATGATTCTCGTGGAATGTTTTTTTTTTTTAAATATATTTTAGTGAATCTTGCTAGAGCGTTTTCAAGCGTAGGGAAGTACACTGCCTCTATAGTTAGATTTATCTTCTGCTCCAACAGGTTATATAGAACGAAACTTTATTTAAACGAAAGATAATAAAAAAAGAAATTATCGTATACCCGAATACTGTAACGTCGCTCCCAGAAACGAATCTAGAAGACTGCCAAATAAACCGGCCATTCCTCCCAGAATAATAACGTACCACTGAGGAGCACTTCGTTCTAATATGATTTTATCGACCGTAAACACGATGCCTAAATAATAACTGAAACCGATCAATATACCGCCTACGAAACTAAACCATAGACCGGGTCCAGATACACCGCCGTTAGTACCTGAAACGTGTTTTCTTCAGTCGATTTTTACAAGAATAAACATTTAATTTCGATCAGTTTACATATTTATTTTCATAATAAAATAATTAATAATAAACGTAGCGACATATTTCTGCATATTTAAGATTATTTTTTTTTTCGCCATATAATATGTTCTCGTTAAATTAAAAATGATACTCGTTGATAACTGGTCGACGATGTAATAGAATATAACGTTGCAAAAATAGTCTACCAATAAAATAGCAACAACGTTCTGGAATGTGTAGGGACAATAATTTATATTGCAAAGTGGGCAAGTGTAACTTTATTTTTTTTTTTTGCCTAGGTCAAGCTAAACAATTGTGCCCAGTAGATTCCTATCTAAGTATTGCATACGAAATTACAATTTTAAATAATAATATTACACCTTAAAATCGAAATAAGAAATAATACTTTATAGGCACAGCGTTAGCAAAGGTGTCCAAGAACAAAGCGAAAACAGCTATGTTGATAACTTCGGTCGGGGATGGTGTAAAAAGAAGAAGGCACAGCTTTAATAGAAACAACGAAAGATATAAGTTTATTAAAAAAATATTTGTCTGTTATAATTAAATTGAGGACAATTAAAAACAAGGTGATTTATATCTTCCAGGAAATTTATGGAAACATCACTAGTACATTGTCTCTGAGCATCTCCGTTTGAAAAATTTTAGCTCTATACGGGAATGACCGTAACCTACAATAACAAATCTGCGAAGTTGATGAGGAAGATTGATATTTGGATACGAGCATACTGTGGAAATACCGGAAGATGCGACTGAACAATTCTAAAAGGGCAAGTGTACCTTAAATGTACGTTATTATAATATCCAGAAAAACAGTAATATTAAATTGCATTTCAGCCCTTGACCCTTCATTAAATTTACGCCCATTTACTATAAACAAATACTACCTTGCAGAACAAGTTTTGTGAGACGAGATAGCGCTACCTACAGGCACATAAAAAAATAACCACTAATTAAATGAATTAAGTATATTGATAATTTATATTGTATCATTTTGTAATGAATACCCACGTGTCACGTTGTACCGAATGATTTAGCAACATCAAATAGTATCGTGCCGGTGTTTAAGTTGAAGTTTTGAATGACGGAATCAGCTATTCTGCATATTTCTCGGGTCGTAGAATGATGAGAGTGAAAACCGAATTGAACGTTTAGAATTATGTTATAGTTTTTTCGTTTTTTTTTTTTTTTTTTATATTTATAAAGGGAAACTAATATTAACATAGTGTTCAGTAGTGTTAGTCGTATGCAAACACCTCTTAGGTGTATGTAAATACGTCTGAACTCAGACTTGACTTTCTTGCCCTGAAATTTGAAGGCTAAAATTTTTGTGGGTGAATTTTTGAAGTAGTGAGTAGTATTTACGAAAGATCTTATATTATTACGATATTATCACCAAATTTACGCATGCGCATGTTTCAATTACGTCCATTACTATTAAGGACAATTTTGTATGTGAATTTTAATTTTCCACGGTACATCATTAAGCGAATAATTTTATTTTTACCGAATGCCATTATATATATGATGTTATATACGGTGTCATACCATAAAAATGAAAATAACAGCAAATTATAACGCAATTATAAATTGTTGAAAATAATGTAAATATCCGTAAATAAATAACCGTATTACCCCTGGGGACCGGTTTCAATGTTGTTATTAGCAACGGTATTTTGGAATTGAAAACTGAACCTAATTCCGAAGCCCAAGTATCGCCACACGCTGTCGCAAAGGAACCTGAAATCATATTATTATATGTATATATATATATCTATATATATATATATATATATATATATAGATATTAAGATATATATATAAATGTGTGTGTATGTTCTGTGTAAAAAAATAACGAATATATTACGTATTTTGTAGTGTTTTATAACAATTGTGGAAATATAGAACAGTTTGAACGAGACCCAATGTGCACATACATACTTGTATCAAATTAAGCCGATATTAGGAAACTGGAAAACAGCAGACCAGAAAAAGACAAAACAGAAAAAACGCTAGCTAAACTACGCACAGGACACACGTTACTTTACAACACCTACTCAATGGGGAACCTCCACCCATCTGTCAACGAATGCAATTCGCAATTAAATATAAACCACATACTATTAGAATGCACAAAACATAGAAGCCAACGTATAAAATACAAACTAAATCATGACACAATAAAAACAACACTGGAAGATAACCCGAGAAAAATTAAAAATCTTTTACAGTACCTTACAGACACTAACTTAATAGTTTATAAGCGACTTTATGACGCAAATGATCAATCGAGTGTCTATAAATAAAATAATTTAAACAAAAAATAATAATAATAATTACTAACCTAAAATTCCCATAGATAACCAGGACGAATGATAATCTTTATCAAAATCGATCGGTCTTTCTCCGCATCCCGAATCGATTATATAAAATAAAGCCAATAACGCGGGCATGCCGCCGTTACACAATACTTGAATCCACGTACGTTTTGCACCTGTCGTGTAAGAATAAAATTATACCGGCGAAAGTTAGTAAAATTTTGCGAATAAATTACTAAAAAAAAAAAAAATTGAAAAAGAAACTCTATAATCAGTGTGTACTTCCGGTCCTGACATTGCCCATTCACAAAAACAGACATGAAAAGGATCAGGAAAATCCAAACTGTGCGCATGAATTAAAAATGTTAAACATCAGACAGCTGGATCGCATTCGTAATACATGAATACGCGAGCAAACTAGATGACGCAGTGGAGCGAACGGCAAAAATAAAATCAAGTTCGGCTGGTCGTGTGGTTAGGTAGAGCGATAACAGATGGTAACGTGCTCTGCAATGGAGACCAATAGACAAAAAAAGAAGTCAAGGAGGACCAATGGCTCGTTAGTAGGACGACATAATAAAGTAAAAAACTGGATGTTAAATACACAAAATAAAAGTGGATGGAAAGTGTTAAGGAAAGCCTTCGTCCAGGAGTGGATCGATAAAGGCATATCGTGTGTGAATATATTACTCGACCAAACTATAATCGATGAATCAAATAAACGATTGTTATATCGCGATTTACGATTAAACAGCTCGATAACTTTACTAAAAGGATCAGACCTATTCAAGAACCATCTATTTATATAGTGTATTAATAAACGTCTCACCACAAAACAACGAATAAATATTATAATATAAATAAATAAAAATGTAAAAATAATAACTGAAAATTAGCAGAAAAAATTAAAAAACCTTGCGATCCTTTAAAGTAAAATTACTGAAATTATATATAATATATATACAGAACAGAACAGAACAGTTTATTGAATAATTTACAATTATGACAAACAGTAAAAAGAAAAAATGTGTACCGCTATAAGCTTACCACACATCTACGTAAACAGAAAAATAATTTTAATTACTTAAGCATAATGATAATTACATACTAACAGGAAAATACAAAAAACCTGTCAAATAAAAACCAAGCACTTCTTCAAGTATTATTACGATTAAGGAAATTACACATAATTAATAAGAAATTACAAATTATATGGGTTACATTAATAAGTGAACCTAAACATATTTAAATTGGAGAAAGTAAGAACTAGGTATACAAATATTTATTATAAATCTAGTTATTGCATTAAATTTAAAGCAAATTATGTTTAAGTCGCCTATGTTTATATCTGGTATATATGAAATCAAGTTGCTTGGAATCGTAATTTCCGATCGACGCAATTAATTCATTAGTGTGTATTAAGCATTTATCACAAAAATGATTTGCTAAATAAAGTACAAAATCTCTAATATAGGGAATTCGAAGATCAGCATGCATGTCAACAATTTTTCTGTACCTGGGTGCATCTAGAATACATCGTAGACATCTATTTTGCAGAAGCTGCAACTTATTGTAAGTAGCAACAGAAATTGAGCTCCAAACTGGGCAGGAGTATGTAATCACCGGGCGAACAAGTGTTTTGTATAGCATTAATTTATTATTAATGTTAACACGCGACTTGCGGTTAAACAAGGGATAAATCGTACATATAGTTTTGTTAGCTTTAACCATGACTCGATTTATGTGTTCTGAGAAAGTTAACCTCATGTCTAAAGTAACACCTAAATAGCGAACATAGTTTGACCATCGAACTGATGCAGAATTTACTTCGAGCATCGCGGGAAGTAAAGGCCTTCTACGAGTGAAAAATATGGATTCTGTTTTTTCCGAATTTATATCAATTTGCCATTTGTGAAAGTAACGTACAGTACGATTTATTGCTATTTGCAGCTTGTTACGTATTGCAGTAGGCCTGTATGAGCTACAGAAAAGTGCTGTATCATCGGCATAAAGTGCAACCTGAACATTTGCAAAGGTGGGAAAATCGGAAAGATATAAGATAAATAAAAAGGGCCCCAATACACTTCCTTGTGGTACTCCTGCTGAACACGTCTTCATAGTGGATTTGTCATTATTAACTATTACATAAAATAATCTGCTGCTTAAATAATTCGAAATTAATTTGATTAAGTATGGGGGAAAATGGAATCGAATCATTTTATAGATAATTCCTTTATGCCACGTCGTATCAAAAGCTTTCGCTACGTCGAATAAAATCATCCCCGTATGTTTGTTACAGTTGAAATTATGTGTAATGAATTCAGTTATTCTAGCGATCTGGTGAGTAGTTGAATAATTATGACGAAAACCAAATTGTACTTTGGGAACAATCGTATGATTATCAGAATGACTTATTAGCCGAGAGAGAATTATTTTTTCTGCAATTTTACTCAGATTGCTTAACAAGCTGATTGGACGAATATTACAAATTTGAGTAGCGTCCTTACCTGGCTTGGGTAATGCAATGATTTTACCCACTTTCCAATTAGAAGGAAAATAACCACATTTAAACATTGCATTTATGATATTTGTAAACTCAACAATCGCTTTTTTAGGTAAATTTTTTATAGCTCTAGTTGAGACGTTATCATTTCCCACAGATGTTTTGAGCTTAATAGATTTAATGTTAGCAAAAACTTCTCTCGGTGAGGCATAATGAATATTATTGAGTGTGCTAATATTTTTTAAGTAATTTTTGACAGATGATTGAATTTTATTAACCTGATAGGAAGAGGCTAAGTTGAAATTACGCATGTGAGCTTTAAAGTATTCTGAAGCGAGCAGTTCAGCTTTATCACGATTTTTATAAACGTGGCGTTGATCATGCGTATCATAGAGAGGTGGGAGACATGTATGTCGTTTATTATATTGCTTACAAACTTTCCACAGACTGTTGTCATTAGGTGACAGTTTAGACAGAAAGTTATGAAATTGATCATTTTTATATTTATTCAGCAGAAAACTAACTAGTTTATGTAGAAGGTTTAATATATATTTTAAATTTCGGTACTGAAAGTGGAAACGGTTTTTGACATAAAGCCTTCGAATATGATTTTTAAATTTAATTATCACCACGATGTACATAGGTAAACTGTTATATGGTGTGTGATTTATTATTTTTTTAGGTACAAAGTATTCAGTGGAAGTAAGAATTAGTTGAGTTAAATCGTCTAAATGCTTATTAATGTCAGCGATACTATGAATGCGCATGTTTAAATTTATACTGTTAGATATAAACTGCTTAAATCCAGACCAGTCCGCATTTTTATAATCGGGTAGAACGCATTTATCTCTTTCAACCATGTTATTAGTAACAATTGTGAATATCGGGTTGTGATTAGAGGACAGCTGAGTCATTGAGATAGGAGTGGTAATTGAAACATTTTTAACAACAGCAAGATCGATGATACTAGGTCGAAGTCCCGCAGCATCAGGGAAAAAAGTAGGGTAAGCAGGAGCGCAAATATTGAAATTTGCTCGTGTACTTATATCATGAAGTATATTACCAGCTGCGTTGTTAGCAAAACAATTCCATAACTTATTTTTGGCATTGAAGTCGCCTATTAAAATAACTTTATTATCAACTTTCATCAGAGTGTGAATATCGTCAGAAAATTTGCGCATGCAATTAGGAGGCTTATAAACAGCGAAAATAGAAATGCTACGAGTTTTCCTGCTGTAATTAACATTATTACTAGTAGTGTTGTTATATCTATTATTGTTAGTATGATCGAGATAAAGTTTTACACCAATAGCTTGTATACAGTTTAGTTGTGGTGTGATGATCTCTTCAAACCGTAAATGCTTGTGTATAAATAAAGCAACCCCACCATTTCTACGGCACACGTCCTTCCTACAAATGTTATAACCGGGAAAATGTAATCTGCAAGAACTATCCAGTTTAGTTTCAGACAATGCGATAATATTAATTTTATTTTGTATAGCAAAGTGATGCAATTCATCGTACTTGCGTAGAATGGAATTACAATCCCAAGCAACTATACGAATTTCATGTATTAATGACATTTAGTTTAAATAAATTCAATAATAGTTTCTATAACGCTTTGTAACTTAGTGAAAATGTCTGCATGTGTCAAAGATTTCAATTTGGTTATAACAGATTTAACGATATTAAAAATTAACTTAATATTAAATTCACGAAATAATGATAATAGATCGGTTATTGAAAAATTATTATTCTCATCATCAGTACGCACATCGTTGCTACGAGTCTTAACTGCAGAGGAATAAGACTTATTATGTCTATTTATAATGCTATTAGGTAAATTTACATTAGTATTTAAACCTGTTTGACGCTGTGTGTTGGAGAAACCTGTCTTCGTAATAGAAATATGTTTTTTATACTTCGCATTTACAATTTTTTGTATAACACTACATTGTTCAGAATTAGCAGAATGTTCCCCATGACAATTGGCACATTTTATAATATTAGTGGTACAAGAAGAAGTTGAGTGGGACTTACTACATTTAGAGCAACGTTCGGGAAGCTGACAGTTTGGTGCTACATGACCAAACCTAAGACAACGAAAACATTGTAAATATAACGTTTTTCTTACGTATTTTTCCCATCTTATAACACATGAAAAAAGCGTCCTAATATCTAGAATGCTTTGCATAATTGTATTGGGCGGAAAAGTTATTAAAAACACCGGTAATGGTGTTATAACAGTAGTATCATTTTTTTTATTAAATTGAGTAACTGAAACGACATCAACAGATGTTTTTAATTCTGCTTCAATCTCACTACTCGTAAATGAAGAGGGCAAACCCTTGAGAACCATTTTAATCGGTTTATGTTCTTTTGGTAAATGCGTATAAAAAGGAATGCTAGCGTTTTTAAGAAATGAAATTAAATTATTGAAGTCATCATTTGTTTGTACAAAAATAGACGTATTAGTTCTATTATAATTACGTATTTTAAAATTATTTTTGATTATTTCTCTTATGTTCTTAAACAAATTCTTAAGGTTTATTTTATTATCAATATTTACAATTGTGATAGGAGGGTAAGAAGCTTTATTATTATAATTGTTACGTATAGTCGATTTTACGTTAATTCTATCGTTATTATTATCACTTACATTGTCATGCAGCGTTTGACGAATAATAGTTTCATCGATATATAAAGGTTCAAAACGATTTTTATTACAAGATAAAGTAGCCGGTTCTTGTTTCGATCTTTTTGTCTTGCTTCGTCCATTATGCCCTGTGGAGGCATGCCATTCAGAAGTATCATCTTCTGAGCTAACATCACCGTCGGAATTTCCCACCATTGCGTAGATATTTCTACGAATACTCGATTTTGCTGTATGATGTATACCAGTTGAAGTTGACGGCTCACTACCATCAATCAACATATTATTTACACTATCATCGAAGTTAGCAGTTGTAGTACAACCACCTGTGGTGACAACAGCGGACTTACGAGGCGAGCGCGTTATCATAACTTCACGTAACGAAAGAACGAGCGGCTAGCCGCAACTGCCGATAAACGAGAGGGAAATCAATACGACGATAGCGAGAATAATAATACCGTATATATCGTAAGATAACAATGAACGCGAGTAACAAGCATGAAGTGTATACAACAGATCATACACATCCATAATATATATACAACGTCATATAAAGAAATATAGAATGAGCATTAATACGGAAAAGACCAAAATCATGTGCATCAGTAACGACCCAATCAAGGTTTAAGGATAGAAAGAAAAGCTTCAGAACAGGTGAAAGCATACAAATATTTGAGACAATGGGTTAATCATGTCACGAGGAAATAGTAGCCAGAATTGCATTGGAAACAGCATTAACGAAAAAAAAAAAGAAAAAGATCTTTGATCACAAAGCGAATCATGTTCCTAAACGTACGGACACGAATATTAACAACTTATGTATGGCCAGTAGCCTTGTATGGGGCATAAATCTGGACTATGTCCGTAAAAGATAAACAAAAATTAGAAACATTTTAAAAGCGTCGCCTTGACAAAGTGTCAAGCCAACGTATTTTAGACCGAGTCCAAGAACGACGTTCTATCCTACGAAGCGTAAGAAAAAGGAGGTTGCAAGGGATCGGACATGTACTAAGGCATGAAGGAATGCTGGCTTCAAATTAAAAAGGATAAAATTGAATTGTTCGAAGATAATATTACCAGATTAGGACATCCTAATAGTATGGCAAACGAACCAGCTAAATGGTAAAAGTGAAGTACGTAGGCTAAATAGAATACTATTTGTAGACCTTGTATAAAACGCATATAATATATACATATATACGTGTGTGTGTCTGTTTGTGTGCACATGCGTAAATTTGTTAAATTTGAGAACTCATACGCGAATATAAATATATACATATACATACTATGTTTTGTGTACTATAATGCCAGTGGCCTTCAGTAAATGGGTAAATTATTCCTGATATTTTGACATAAACTACCTACATTACCAAAATAGTTGATAAAACTAGGTACAAGATAGCGGTATAATATTTAACTGAATAATGGTAATAATCATAATAATAATAATAATAGAATAAAAATACGACAATAAATACTAATTTAAAATATAACTATTTTTTATTTTTTAAACACAAACCATATGAACACTAAGAATAAAAATTGATGGCTTAGATGTTGAAACAGTAAATGAATACACATACCTCGGACAAAGGATTACGACAGATAGAGGAATATGTTAATGCCAGCAGAAATTAATCGCAGAATGGATAACTTAACAGCGTATTCAGAAACGAAGAAATACCGATATGTTTGAAAAGCACATTATATAATCAGTGTGTGTTTTACCGACTTTTATACATGGTTCGCAAACATGGACGTTTACAAAAACCAAATTAAGTATGATAGGAAAAACACAAGTAGCGCAAGAAAGACTAATATTAAACATAAAATTAACCGAAAGCCAAATAAATGGATAAGAGAGAATACTGGACTCCGTGATGCTGCGGAGCAAATGGCAAAAATAAAGCAAGTGGGCCGGGCACATAGCTCGAAGAATAGATAACAGATGGACAAACGTGTGTTGAAATGATAGCCGATTGACAAGAAAAGAAACTAGACCGCTAAATCGTTGGTGTGATAATTTGAAACGTATCTCGTTAAATAATTTAATAAGAATAGTTCAGGATCGTAATAACTGGAAACAATTAGGGAAAACCTACGTCCAGCAGTGGACTGATATAGGCTGAAGACGATCATAGTAAAATTTATTTTTATCGTCGATATTATAATAATCTTTATTTCAAATGTAGAGCGGTTCATTTTCGGTATGATAAAAAAAAAAAAATATTTAATTTTATTTATTAACGTTATACAACTAACCATTATCTCTACCTTATCGGCGCGTGATAAATAACATCATTTTCTATCACTTGAATATCTACTACGTGTTATAACTTGGATGATACGCAAACAAAGCAGATGAAATACGTAAAAACGAAAAAAAAATCTTTATATATATACATATGACTAATTAGTAATTAAATCAGCTCATTAAATATATACAAAAATATCGTTTACATAACTAAATCGTTCGGATTTAATCGCTTAAGCCTTCTAACATCTGCTAGTGTGTCCAGCAAATGGGTTGCGCCTCAATATTCGAATGTTTATAAAGTTGCTTTTCGTGCTTGGTGGCGAAGTAGCAAATAACCTCATTTACCCGCTTTAGATTCAAATCTGCGTGCAGATTCACGTTTCTTCGATACTAACCTGCGTTGGTAATTTCGCGAATAACTTTATTTCGACTACGCTGAATAACCATTCTGTTAGAGGGATTTGCGCATCCCCAAAATTAGAATGACCGACTGGTAGAGTAGTCGTTTACTGTAGCGATCGAATTGCGAATTTCTTCCTAACAGCTACCACATTTCACGCACTTCAAATCGGATTTATTCCGATTTCTGCCTCACGTGCAGGGAAAGAAATAAAAACAAAAAAAAAAAAAAGATACTTACTTTCGTCGAATTTATTTTCAAATTTACGTTTTTCATCGCTACGAAATTTTGTAGCTTGCGACGATGATATAAAGAACGACACTAGACAGCATAAAAACGGGTAACTGCTTATGGTTAATACGAATCCGATTATTAATCCTAAAAAGGAGTAAAACAGAAAAAATAATAATTAAAAATCAAATTTTATTTATTTATACTTGAACAAAAAGATCCCAACTGACGTAAATAATAACGATTTTTATATGTAGGGCTTCGTAGCGTGACGGTGGTAACATGTACAACCCGAGTTTGAATCTCATTCAGGACGAGAATTTTTCGCGATAAATAGATCTCTGACTAACTCAGCTATTCGCCCGATTAATCGGTGTACCAGAGCTCGCTTAGATAGATAAATAATAATTGTATTTACAAAAGAAACAGATGTTACAAAAATAAATTTCAATGACATTTCTGATGATGAACTGGAAAACGAACGTATCCCAGTAAGTTTTGTTGAAAATGAAGTTATAAATGAAGATCATTTAGAAACCATAAATGAAGATGATTTATTGGAAGAATTAATGAAAAAATTTGAAAAAGATTTTCCTGAATCTACTTTAAATTCATCAGGTAGTATCTCATTTTTTGATACTTTCTATCACATAATGAATTTATATCTGCACTGTTAGTTTTTGATTTACATATGTATTGATGAACAGAACTGTGTGCTCTATAGTTTGTGATTTCATAAGTTCAGTCTACATGTCTTTTTTCTCTTCTAGAATCGGTTAGTGGTAACACAACTCAGAGTTCGGAAAAACCTTCAACGTATCATGTTACAACTTCATTCTCAGCAATATCGTCATTTTCAGAAGTTCTTACAGCTAAAGAAGTAAAGAAACTGATCAAAAAAGCCATTGGCCTCAAAAAGGTGCGATTATTTTTTTTTAAATTTTTATTACATTACTGACGATGTTAATTTTTATCTAATGGAAATTTATATTATTTTTATAGGTCAAATGATAACATACATTTTAAATATATCCCGTGTCTGACATGTGAAATATCACTTAATTATTTAGTATGTTCAACTGTAATTTAAAAATACATTTCTGTTTTTTGTTCCGATATAATGTAATAAAACATATGTTTTAGGTACAAAAAGGATTTGTAAACTGCCCCCGTGTTCAGGTACTAGCCGTATTGAATGCAGTAAATGCAAGGTGCCTTTTTGCCTTAAGAATAATAAGAACTGTTTTCATAAGTATCATAATGAGTAGATATAATTTAAGTTATATTAATTGTACATACAAATATTTATGTAATACTCTTTTATTTTATAAAGTTTATTAAAAATATATCGCATGTTTGATACTTGTTTATTCTTTAACGCTTTTATAAGTAACATTAGTTAATGCATAACCATACCATTTGGTAGAACCATATATATATATATATATATATATATACACGTAATGCATGGCTATACCATTTGGTATTGTACAGATTTTGGGCTACTAAGGGTCTATTTTTGAATATTTTTTTTCCAAAGTACAATTTTTATGTTCTGTATATCAAGATATGTAATTCGAATTTTTTTTGTAAAAAAAAAAATTCATACACTAAAGTGTTAATATAAAGCATTCCAAACAGTTCTTACCACGTATACTAAATTTAAAATATGCCAAATTGCTCATTCAGCTAACGTAAAAAAAAAAATACAGGGGAAAAATCACCGATAAAACTGGCATAATGATCGTAAAGTTATCTAGATTGCGATTTGGACATAACTTGTTACCTGACCGTCTTTTCCATATGCAACTTAAAGAAATACCCTTCTGTCTTCTTCATTCTGAACAGAACAGGCAGTCTGCATCCCATCATGTTTTTTTTTAATACTCTGCTTTTGTACCGTTACATTCTGAGCTTTATCGTATCTTAATACGTTCTCCATGTATTACAACTCCGCATAATCTCCATCTGGATAATCTACAACTATTTCCGCATATAGCAACGTTTCTAGAGAAGTCAGTATGTTTGATTAAGATATAAACAGTCCCCCACAGTATCACGTTGGGTAGACCGTAAAGGCATTCCCATATTTTAAAAAATACATATATTTAAACTTATATTTTTGAGCTAATAGTATAAACAATATTTTTTATGTGTATTATAGGAAAAAAATTAATTTTGGAAAAAAAAAAAACAATGCCCTAGGTGTACATTGTAATCGAGTGTGTTTAATTCTTTTGCGCTTGTAGCGTTCAGAGTTTAGCTGCAAACTTGTAAATCCTCTAAGTCATTTATAAATGAATACTGACTGCGGGCACAACTATCAACAAAATTTTCATATTTTATTCGGCAACATCGCGTATATATATATTCATTCACTTTATTCAGCTAGAGCATAGGGATCAATGGGAGCTAATGTACACTAAGAGCATTAGTCAATCACCTCTGACTTATTACTATCATCTCCAGCCGTCTCTTCCCAAACTCCCGTGGTTCTATCTTTTTAAAAAGATTAGTCGTAAGGGAATTGTACTCATCAGCAGATTGCGATTTGGACATCATTTGTTGCCTGACCGTCTTTTCCGTATACAGCTTAGAGAAAGTCCGTTCTGTCCCCTCCATTCTGAACAGGTAGTCTGCAGCCCCGATCATGTCTTTTTTGAATGTTCTGCTGTAGCACCGTTGCGCTCGGAGCTTTACCTTATCTTGTTGCGTTCTTCGAGTATTACACCTCCGTATAATGTATCGTCTCTTTTACATCTGGGTAACCTACAATTGTTCCCCCACATAGCGACGTTTTTAGAGAAGTCAGCATGCTTGATTAAGATGTAGATAGTCCCCACAGTATCACGTTGGGTAGGCTGTAAAGGCACCCCATTATAATAAAATATATATATATATATATATATATATATGATAACTTCAATACCTTGCGCACGTGTTCGGTCTTTACACAGATTAGAAGTTTCAGAATTATTCTGCAGCGTATAATTTGTAAAGTTAGAACGGTTAATATATGAGACAAAACGTTATTGTTCTTATTATATAAAGAGATTATTAATTTATTTACCGAGTTGACGTAACGTCGTTTATTAAATATTGAATATAGCTTAAGCTGAGACGCGTGTAGTTTTATTGCAGACATGTTCAAGATGTTTAGTGAATATGAGACCTCGGTCCACTATCACGTCTAAATATTTAATATCGGTTTTCCAAATCTAAGATGTGATGTTGTTCACTATCGCAGGTGCTAATAAATGCGACCTTCTTTTCGTAAATAGAATAGATCGAGCTTCATCGAAATTTATTTAGATTCTCCACTTATTGAAATACGAATACTTAATTTAAGAAAACTTTGAGTTAGTCTTCTTTGTATAAAGTGTCAGTTCGAGTACAGTATATAGCAGTATCATTAGCATATAATGTCAATCTGTTACTGATTAATTTTGGGAATATCGTTAATTGAAGAGGAGGAATAAGAACGTCCGAGTACGCTCCCTTGAGGAACTCCGGTTAAATTTCTGTTACTTAGATAATCACGAATAA
Source organism: Coronaproctus castanopsis (assembly GCA_032883995.1). Lineage (NCBI taxonomy): Eukaryota > Metazoa > Arthropoda > Insecta > Hemiptera > Monophlebidae > Coronaproctus > Coronaproctus castanopsis. Next base: position 47,874,624 of record CM065054.1, read on the forward strand.
GTTGAATGAAGTAATTAGAGGATTTAAGTTGAATAATTTCGGTAAAATATTAGCTTGTACAGAATGTGTCGTTCAGTCTTCAAACTGGCAAAGATCGGTTAGGCGACGTTCCCCTAATACTTATATATATATATATATATATATATATATATATATATCATGGCAGAGAAGTTGGATTAAAAATAAATGCGGACAAAACAAAGTTGTTTGTTGTTTCCAGAAAACAGCCAGTACCTGTTATAATTTACATTGACGGCAATGCTATAGAACGAGTGTCACAGTTCAGGTATCTTGATACTTTAATTAACCAAACACGAAATCCAGATATAGACATTAAATATACGATTTAACAAGCGAGACAAGATTTCACAAAGCGTAAACAGGCTATTCTGTGATCATCATCTATCTTTCCACAGTGAATAGTGCAAACTTCATCCCCACTTTCAAGTGCGATCTTGACCAGGTAGATTTCTGACGGAAGAAATTTGTCAAATTCTCCGCCAGCAATTTGGTGATACCGGCCGAAGGCAATTTCCATGGTTGTATTTGCTCGGCGACAACTACCTTCAGGCAAATCTGCTTGTGCGTTCAACAAGTGACTGACCGTACACGCTCCGGTTCCACAGACACACTGACGAGGCGTTTTCCTGAGAGAGAAACGTTGCTAGGTAGCATGCAAATGGAGCGTGACGTGTTCCGAAGCATGTCAACACGCTAAAGGGCACAACCATTCGTATTTTTTCCGATCAATTACACTCGGCAGTAGAGTCTTGACAGCACCGTCATATTCCATCCAAGACTCTTGCCATCTCGTGAGAGCGACGACATAAACTTTATTACGCAGGGACATGTTTATTTTGCGGCCCTTTGTAAAGGCGTTTTTTTGTAATAGACTTGGTAAGCTTACTTAATATAGACGAGCAAACCAAGCTGCTGACTTTATATGCTCTCGGGCTTCGAACCGTTATCATTTCCCGGTCATCAAGAGTTATACCCATACTTATCAATGAATCATCATCATGTAAGCAGAATACTTCTCTCTGCCAGGAGGTAACCCTTGCGTTGTAGCTTAATGCGAACATAACAGCGCGACAGTATACTTCTAGCTCGAACGGGAGTACACCAGATAGAGCGATCAAAGCAACTTTCGAGACTGGGCGATATGCTCGAGTCATAGCGATAAGAACCGACCTTTGTGCGCATCGTACTAGGTCAACTAGTTTAACATTGTGAAGCCAGACCAATGCAGCATATGTGACGATCGGGATTACTATCGTTTTGTACAAGTTTCGCTGGAGCGTACGGGATCCCCCACTCAGCCTCTTTTCACATTCAATATAGAATTGTTAAATTCTATGTTCTTCTCTATGAAGTAGAAATATGGACACTGAAAGAAGCGCAATAAGAGACGAGTTTTCAACATAAAATAGCCTAAGATAAATTACGTTTGACGCATTCTACGTGGAGAAAAATGTTCATCACTACGTTTAATAGTGGATGGTAAAACAGAAGGAGAAAAGCGTGGAATTGGATGCAGAGTCGTGTCATGGTAAACACGATTTTCAAACTAATAAATAAAAAAAGAACGAAGTTCAGTCGTTCGGGTACTATGATGTTATATGGAGTGACATGCCATTGACTTCTCCCTACTCTTTACACCGCGGGTTATGATCGAACCCCCGACCGACGGTTTGACATTCGAATTCTTGATCAACTACGCCACCGCGGCATATATTTCAAATAGACGGTTGTAAAAAATAACGTAGAAGTTACAATAACGAAGACACATTTTTCACCGACATATATATAAATAGCTTAATGATTTTGATTACTATAAAGGTCAACCGCTTTTTCACACTGTCTTAATCGACTTACTCGACATAATGCGTCATTCAACTAAGCATGCGTGTTATAATGATTAATGATTTAAACTACTGTAATGGACAACTGGATTATTTTAATGCTCTTTTATTATAATGTCGTCGGTTAGCCAATGAAAATAATTAAAAACATTTAAAAAAAAATATACTTAAATTACCTAGTAATGCTCCGCCTAAAGTTAAATGTTTCTTCCGAAGGCCCCAATAAGAAAATAATATCGGCACCGCTACTGATACAAACCATCGTGACGGAGAGATAGCGTCTATTGAAAAATTAAAATATATCGTCTACGTAAATGCAAATAAATACTTTTTAAAAAAAAAAAAATGCATACATTATATAAGAAAACGAGAAATAAAACTGTCAAATCATTATTTTTTAATGGGCTTCTAGTACAAACGTTTTACCCGACAGATATTACTAAACAGGAAGATTTTACAATTTTAAGTAAACTTAATATATAGGTATAAAAATTCATATATATATATATATATATATATATATATATATATATATATATATATATAATATAATAAAAACGAGAAACAAAACTAAAAAATCATTATTTTTAATGGGGTTTCTGCACAAACGACTTACCCAACAGAAGTTACTAAACAGGAAGATTAAGTAAACTTAAATATTAATATATAAGTATATAAACATACACACACATATATATACATAGGTACATTATATAATCACATTAAATACATTAAGTAACCTTAAATATAACTATACAGGTATGTTAAAATCGTAAATAAACTTATAAATAATTATTTATATAAATAAGAATAAGTAACAAAAAATATTCAATGAAAACGTGGTTAACATCTGCGATACAATGAAAGTCCCTCGGATGCTCGACTAAAAAAAGAAAAAAACCCCTACGAGATGAATTTTGAACGGTGTAGCCGGGATTTGTCAAAAGCGTCGCCCATACAAGTCGATAATAAAGCGGCGAAATAGGCTAACCTAAATTTAAAACAATTTTTTTATTCTTTTTTGTTTTACAAGGTTTACCCCATTACAAATTGCAATGTAAAAAATTAAATAAAAATATAGTAGCTATATCGCCAAATATAAATGTGCACATTACGAGTAACAAGTGAGAAACATATGTTTATAGAGAAAGGAATAGATTTAATTTATATAATATGTTACGGGAAGATGGATAATGGGAACGTCCGAAGAATAAGTCATTTGCCTCGGCAGTAAGGTCGGGTATCTGCAGGGCACGTGAGCAATAGGGAATGATAGTAAGGTTCATTTGAAATAGTGAAGAAGAGAGACGATTTTTCCGAATCGTAGTTTGTATACGGCGATTGTAAATGGACGAATTTGGTTAACTGGCATCTGTATATTGTAAAACCAAGGTAAACACGGATGATCAGTCTGAAGCAATTTATAATGTGAGACATTATAAGGGTTATTCCAGACCACTTTCCAGTATTCCTTGTGGGCAGTTTTAACAATAGAGATCAATGTGCGGAGAATAAGAGATGAACAGCCCAAGGAGGGAAGAAGAGTGGGCATAGTAGTCAGCGAGAAAGTTACCGCTGATTCTGGAGTGGCAGAGAATCCATACAAACTTAATGGAGACACCAACAATGAGTGTTGTACTGTGTAAATTTCAAGACAGTCGAATTCTGAAAAGAATACAAATTTTTTTAGATAATTGGTTAGAAAGAATGAAGCGGAGAGAATGAAGGATAACTACGGCTTCTGCAGTAATGATAGGAGAAATTCGCAAGACAGTAAACTTTTTAACAATTTGGAAAGAAGGAATAACAAAACCTGCACCAAAAATTGATTTAGAGCCGTCTGTGTAGATAGGCGTGAATTCAGAGAAATGGTTATTGATATGATAAATTTAAAAGAGCTTTAACGACCAGTGCGGAGAACCTCTTCAAGATGCCGATAAAAGTCAACGATACAATTAAATATGAAACGCGGGTTAATATAGAGAAAATTAAAATAATGATGATGGGAATAAGACGCACAGATTTAAAACCGAACTATAAGGAAAAGTATTACAGCAGGTTGCAACCTTTAAATATTTAGGGCAGTTGATAACTGAAGATGCGTCGTGTAGCTAATAGATCGCCATCAGAGTGCGATAATATGCCTTAAAATCTTATCGCAGTAGTTGCATAAACGAATTGTTAAAGCATACGTTTTATCAGTACTATTGCACAGGGCTGACGGACCATGACCAATAAGGATAAAAAGAAATTGGAAACACTGAAAACTTGTTATTACCAGAGAAGATTATTACAAGTATCATGGACAGATAAAACTACAAACAAAAATCAGTACAATCTTACTCGAAATACGCAGAAGACGTTTAAAATGAATTGGACATGTCCTAAGAGTCCTAAGACACTCAACTATGCTCACGATTGTCTTCGAAGGAAAATCGCCAATCAAAAGAAAAAGAGGAGGACCGAGATGAAATATATTGGATTAAAGCAAGAAGCGGGTTTACAAAAGTTTATTAACCTGAAAATAACAGCCCGGAATAGAAAAAAATGGAAAAGTATCATAGCCGCAGCGAACTAGCCCAACGATTGGTACACCAAAAAGAAGAAGATATATGTATATATAAAGAAACCGAACAAAATTAAGGATTATTAAAAAAAATAAATCGAGTGGAAACGGAGATGTCGTAATATCAATCCACATTTTAAAATAGAATTAGGATGAACATGTTATTAGATGCAAGGATGATCGGCAGACGAAGAAACTAATGGAATGGTTCTTGGCATACCGAAAGAGGAGGATATCAAGACTTGGGATGACGATTTCAAGAAATTTTTTTTTGGAACCAGAAGCACCCCGCATAGAATGGCCCGTCATAAATATAACTGGAAACAATTGGAAGAGATATTCGTACAACGATAAAATATATATATATATATAATAATAATACAAAAGTAAATAAAAAAAATTCAATATAATAATCATATTATTCGGATCTGTCCGGTATTTCCTACGTATAAACTATTCGCGCAATAAAAATCTAATAATATATAATATTCGTTATTATTTTTCGGCTTGCGAAGGAAGCAGCGAAAATTCGAACCGGAAATTATGAACGTTATCGATCTTATTAATAGAATTTCTTATTAAGCGACCGATTGTATAATTATATAATACCTACCTTCGCTACTATCGGTGTTGTTTTCAGCGACAATTAATATGTTAGTTATCCATAAAATCAACGTAATTACGATAATAGCGGGTACTAGGAATACTGTAAAAATTGTATACAGTCTAGGTGATATGTCGCGTTCTTTATATCTGAAACTTAAAGTAACCTGTAAAAAATTCACAACTTTCATAGTGATTTAAATGGCGAAAAAAAGAATACTTCACTAATATAATTCTTAGAAAAAAATGACGATTTAAAAATTTTAATTTGAACTAAGCCGTTTATCGTGATAATTTACGTTCTATATAATATTTATTCACGTTGTCAAAGGTTATCGCTTGAATGCGAGGGTTAATTTAATACTCTAGTTATAGATCAATTGAACTTACGCTGGCAGTATTACATATTATTTATTGATATATATATATATATATATATATATATATATATACGTTTTTTAAATCGCTATCGACCAAAAATTAAAAAGCGATTAGATAATAAAGGGATAATTAAACGAAGTGTGATAATTAAACGAACACGATTATTTAAGTTCATTGCAATTTATCATCGTCGTCTACTTTAAATATAAGTATTTAATGCGACCTTAGGAAAGGCCTAATTACGAGATAACAAATTCCGTACATGTCATTTCGTTCTTTTGCCAGAATTAACTGGGATATCGTATTAATCATATAAATTACAATCTTAACGTTAAATAAGTAACCATATTAATAATAAGCTTATCGCCCAACACAGAACTTATAAGGCGATGAAAAAAAAAAAAAATAATAATAATAACGCGAATGTTAGGAATTTAGCCCATCGACTGAAACATTCCTTAAAAAAAAATATTATTTACAAAATAAATCTTCAGGTTTATCAAGGCGATGGATTTATTCGGTATCTAAAAGTTTAGTTGCTTCTGCGTTGACATGAATAGCCACTTGTTGCGTTATTTTTTTTTTTTTTTTTTTTTTGCGAAATCTTTGAGGACATCGTCAACAAATTGTATCTGCAGATTACGATGAATATGCATCGATTACGGCACGTAGACAATTTGTCTCGTCTGGATCTTGTTACGACTTGTTGGTACATCCCCAAAGTCGAAGGCCACGGGTCTAAATCGGTTTTATTATTTGCAGATATAGTAAACGTTTACAGGATAAATGTACAGAGTTTACGCCGGTACAATTGTCTACTGTTTTGATTTTTTGCGTAATTTTCGTTATAACGCGAATTGCCCCAGGTTAATCGTTTATCCGATTCCTAGGTACCTAGCGGACTCAGCTCGACGAACTGTTAGATCACCTAGATGTAAACTTTGTGTCGCACATATGATAAGCGTATGTAACGTGGACGGATTTAGTTTAACTTTATTTTCCAATCGATTGTCCATTTTTAAGTTTTCTGCGGCTTCAGTCTGACTATCACTAACCGAAATCGTGGCAGTGTATTATCTGCAAATTTCGCGGTTATCGTTTCGTTATTCGTAGGTGTAGATCCAGTATGAACCGAAGATATCTGTCCGAGGATATCAAAGGTCTTATACTGAAAATATGTAATCTACATCCGGGTAAAATTACAGTAGACTTATGTAACCATATTTGGTTAATCGTGAATTTCGGGTAGCGCACGAACGTATGGACATTCTACAATATAAATGTGCAGATTAAATATGTTTTAATTCTCTAGATAACGCATTAAAAATTATCTCTATCCGAAAAACGATATTATAGACGAAATAGGAGGTACAGTATAGGACCCAGAGCGCTCCCTTGCGCCACACCTGATTTTATTTCATGAAGCAATGTAACCTCTGCTTAATATCGCACAACGGAAGTATCTTTCATGAAGATATGATTTCATAAGAGTGTGTATCCTATATGCCACACACCTTATAAAAATGAAATGAAATGATATTATTTAATTTTCATCAATAGTAGAGATTTATACATTAAACTTTATAACATAGTTTTAACAAAATAAAATTATCTTAATTTTAACTATACGAGTATGTTACAATTAACAATAAACCTACAGAAACAAATTTATATGTGCACGTTACGTGTAGAGAGTAAGAAAGGTATATTGACAGGAAAAAGAAAATGTAGGGATATGAGGTGATTATAGGAGGTATCACCACGAGAGGAGCGGTAGTGTGAATATCGCAGGAAAATGTAATTTGCGCCTGCGATACAGCGGATATCTGAAGAATGTGAACAGAACGGGAAAGCAACGAGATGCATTTGAAAAACGTAGTCGGCACACGATTTTTTCCAAAGCGTAGTCTATATAAAGCAGCAATAAAAACACGGGGCAGGCCCGTTTGATCGGCAAGTAAATTCCTTTTAATACCAGCGTGACCAGGAATCTATACAAACTTAACAGAGATACACCCTGTAAAAATGCAATATAGTTACGAATTTTTAATTATTATGGTAGAGGGGATTGTAATATGAGAACTTTACAGCCGAGAGACAACTTTTAGAGTCGGAAAAAAATTATGCCCTTTCGAGTAATCGGATTTAACAGGATGAAACGCAGAGCTTGAAAAAGAGCCACAGACTTTGCTATAAAAATAGAAAAAAACTAGCAAAAAGGTAATTTTTTAACCATGAATTACAAAAGCTGCTCAAACATAATTCTTCGATTTAGTACCGTCTGTACATATAGGAAGAAATTCTGACATCATAAATGTGGGATGTAAAGAGAATATTGAAGATTGAAGACGATGCAGCAATTTATAAAAGAATTTAAATATATATCTAACAATAGATCATTATTGAAAAAGGGGACGGAGAAATAACAACAAGGTAAAGAAGGAAGTTTTAATCACTGTACATGCAAAGGTGATGTGCATAGGATTGGACGACAATGAAGAGAAAATCTCCAGTTCTGGAGAATTTCAAGGAATGAAAGAAATAACTAGTATAAAGTAACTGAGAAGGAGTTAATAAAAAATTTATCGGCCAAATAAGACCGGCGCACAGATAAAGAACGCACTTTTGCCTTCACATCTAAACTGGATATGGAAGTAGAGCCAAAATCTAGAAGGGCCATACGTAGACATATATTTCGAAGTTTGTCCAAAGTTGAAATACATCTCATAAACCACCATACTAAGAATAAATGATTTATACAAAAGAAGTAAAATTAGAGGATCACCCACAAAAGTTGTATGCGACAAAGCTTTGAAATAAATAGCCTCAATGTGATTACGCCAATTGACTCTGTAATCGCAGATAGAACCTAAATACCTGCAAGATGTGGAAAATGGAATCCAATAATTGTCAACAATTAAACCGGGTACAGGACGGTTAATGCGCCCGTAAGAAAATATGATGGAAACACATTTATGTGAAGAAAGAGAGAAATCCATGTTATTTAATAAATTACAGATCAATTCTAAAGTACTATTTAGTGACTGAATACCATCTGACAGATCAGAATTAATTTTGTCGAGTACGATGCCATCGGCATAGGATAAAATATTAATGCTATTACGAGGACAGGCTTGGAACAATTTAAACATGTAGATATTGAATAAAACCGGACTTAAAACAGATCTCTGTGATAGTCCCAAATGTATCACCCTGATGAAAGGATTAGTGATAAACGAATGTAGGAAACTAAAAATCCGAATTGTGAACAATTTACATATGCCATTGATGAAGGAAGGAGGAATTCCTAATGAGGCTATTATAAAGCATTGGAATTGAAATCATTCTACGCCATGAAAATAGAAACAATATCAAACGTCGTGTAAATAGTAGGACGTGTTTATTTAAATATCCTCTATATATATATTAATGTCGTTAAAAACTCCTTAGCTCTATATTTAATAATAATTATAAAATAAACTACAAAAAAACCAAAGCATATTGGATTATATCGTGAATTTAAGTTACGAACAAAATTTACTAATTAAAAACGCGTAGTTCAAAAATTCCATTTTTTCTTCATGGAAAAGTGATTAAACAATTTGACGTACCTATACACAAAAATCGTTAATCCAATAAATAAACAGCTAATTTTTTAATATAAAAAAATTAATTATTACATACGCTTATAAAAAAATTTTCAGCATGCATAATTTTCAATTGATACGTGCTGGTGTACCACCAGGAAGTGTCCTTGGTCCTATGTTGTACACGCGGACATTCCGACCACAGATGGGATTTTTACTGCTACTTATGCATATGATACTGTCATCATGGTAACCAGAGACACCCAAATAGAGGCAATAGATGTACTTCAAAGAGACCTTGACAAGATAGTTAGGTGGATGCAAGATTGGAAAATCAAGTTAAGCGAACAAAAATCCATCCATGTTGTATTCACGCTTCGACCTATCGACGTGAATCATAATATATACATAAATAATGTTCAAGTACCTCTTGCTAGTTCAGCAAGGTATTTGGGCATTCATCTTGATTCACGATTAACATGGAAAACACATGTCAAGCAAAAGAAACACCAGTTACAGCTCAAAATGAATCAGATGCACTGGTTAATTGGTAGAAAGTCACCTCTAAATTTGTACAGCAAGAGGTTACTTTATCAAACTATTCTACGACCCATCTGGACATATTTCAAGTATGGGGCTGTGCTTCTGCTTCCAACAGAGCCATCATTCAGCGTCAGCAGAATAAAATTCTTCGGACGCTGGTTAACATGGTTCCAGCGGAACGCTAATATTCATTGTGATCTGAAGATTCAACAGGTTGATGACGTCGTTCACAACTTTGCAGTCAAACATGAACAGAGACTGCATGGTCACACAAATAAAGAAGCTATTCGATTACTATTACTGGATACTTCAAATGATGTGAAACGCCTTAAGCGAACACATCCAGTAGACCTAGTTCATAGATAAATAATAATTATAGTTTTATTGAACACGATTTTCGTAATTAATATTTAGTTAGTATTAGTGGAAACTGATCACTGGATCTTCATACACAACATGTTAAACGATCAAAGTCACTAATTATTTAACCTATAGGTTAAGATTGTAGTTGTGTAACTGCCTTCCTAAAAGGCAGTATATTAAAAAAAAAAAAAATATTTAGCTTTTAAAATAATTAAACATCATTCGCACCATTACTTTCGCTCTCATATCAGGCACGATTTGATATTAGTCTGGTACATATTTTACTAATCTCATTACGATTAAATGTTGATAAACTTACGCTACGTTTATTTATTAACGTTATCTTACGCGTACTCATTTAGCCGCTGTCATTATTACATACGGTAAATAGAAAGTATATAAAATTATTTAACATTGTCAGCAATAAATCTATCAATTTTTTTATCGCTGATGTAAAATAACAAAATTTTGAATCTATTAGATTTTGAACGGGGTTAAAAATACGAAAAACCGAAAATTTTAACTGATGCAATTTGAAAATTTTTATATTTATTAAAAATATACTTATTACTAAATATAAAATATTTGTTTTCGCACAAAATATAAAACGTACGATGCGTGTTAAAAAATTACATATAAAAACATATTCCATCGAAAATTCTCAACATTACACTAGGACGCAGATTTAAAAATGATTGTTATGACTACATGATTTCATAATCTATAGTTTTCATTTAGCCTCCTTTCAAAATCGATCGAACGATCAATTATAAAATAAAAGAAACTTTCATAATAATAAATCATGTTTATACAAAATTAATAGTTTTTCAAAGTAGAAATAATTTGTTTAATTGTTTAAAATTAAACATTTAATTTGTAAATTACGATAGATATTAATTTTGTATTTCATTTTTATTTACGATAATATAACCAGCAATTAGATAAAATCAGAATAATTTCCGTGTTACTGATTCTTAACTATAAACGCAAGACTGTAAATATATAAAACTATTCGATAAGTATAGTAGGTAGTAGTATATTTATATTTATTTCAATACAAAATTCTATAAATCATGAAGAATTTAACATAAACATATACGAAGTATCCTTAAAGTTATCTTAGCAGCTAAATACAACCAAATGACTACAAAATTAAAGAAATAATAAAGAAATAACATTAAAATTACAATAGGAAAAATTAAAAAAAAAAAAAAAACTAATACGGAATTAGGTAAATATTTGAAAACTTACCATTTTTAATAACCAAGTTAATTTATAATATTTAATAAACCATTTGAGGTTCTATTTAAACCAATTTAAACAATATTCAATCTCATTTGTATTAACACACCGAACTGCGGGCTATTTACCAAAAAAAAATAATCTTATATTTAATAGTTTCATGTGTGATGAAATTAAATTTAAAATTTTTAAATTTAATTTCTTTAATTCTAACAGTCATGAATGCCGATTTCCCATTAACAAATTTTTGTTTATAAATTTTGTACTTGAGAACTAATTTTAAAATGAACATCAGTGTAGAATGTAACAGGGCGATAAAAATCGTACGTTGAAATTTAAATAAGTGAATCGGGTAAAAGAATAAATGTAGAAAGTAGTGTTATATTTAAAAAATTTTCCGTTCACCGCCTTCACATCACATTTTTTTTTTTTATTATTCGAGCAGTGTACACGTTTAAAAACACACGTGTTCATATTTTTTAAACACTATTTTCACCACAAGTCATTCTCTACCATTGTTACTATAACATTATGAAAGGTTTTGAATTTCAAAAACTGATTTTACTTTGTCTTCAACTAAATGTCATAATATTAGACTTCAAACCAGAAACTTTTTTAAATGACTGTAAATTTGGAAGGAACTAATAGCTAAGTAAAATGGAATTTATGTAATTGAATAATTCATGAAAGAACAAAAAACTCGATCTGCAAGTAGAGAACATTTAATGCGGTTTTGATACAGAAGTTTAGAGTTAGCGTATTATTTTTTCTCTTTTGTTTTAGTTATAATATCATAAGTTGGCGTTTTTTTCTGTTTACCTTTAACACTATGAGGTCCAAAGCTACAAATCGCTATTATATTAGTTTGGCATAAAATAAGAGTTCATTATTTATATTTATTTGACGACCAAATATTATTAAAATCATCATATGTATATATGACTTAGTAATAAAATGAAAATATACTTATTTTAATTTATATAGAATATTATGGTTATGAATGTAAACGTTTGTAACAGCCTTCAAAACATGCATTCATTTTTTTACTTTTTTGCTCGCAATGTATCTTGTTTGTATTATAGACAATAATTTATAACAAGCGGACACTGTCTCCATTTTTCACATTTTTGTAAGATATATTTCAATTTTACGTGTTTAGCAACTATAAATAACTAGTTTTAAAACTAACAGTTCCGTAAATTTAGTAACGGACATTTTTAGTTGAAATCTCGCCTTATTATATACTATATAGCATACACGCATTCACAACCGAAAAAATATTGAAGTATTCAAAAATTGCCTTTCCGCACCATTGTAGCCCCATTCTTTAGGCATCGTCATAATATGACCCTAGCTGATCACATAAATCATACCAATTTTATTTTTATCGTAATCTACAATAACAAATAGCTTTAAAACTAATTTACCTCATTTTGTTTTTACTGGTTTCTTCATATTTTAAAGATATAAATAAAACCGATTTCAATATTTATCTATTGCTGTTCTTTAATTTTTGACGAAACAGCAAGATATTTGTTAATACATAAAATATAATTTATTAAACGTATCTTTATTTTTTATTCTCTGGCATTTTTAAGCTGGCGGTCGGAATACAACGATATCGGAGATTATTTTTTGGAATAAATAGTGATCTCGATTCCTTTGACGCCGCATAAACTCACATAAATAGGAATCAGGTTGAATCCTGCTCGTTCCACATTCTCGTTTATTTCGTCTCTTCGCTTGCGACCACATACCACAGAATTTGTGTGTGCGCTGTTAGAACGATTCACAAAATTTATCGAATGGTTTACTGTGTAATGCTGGTAATTCGTGCCTGAAATAGTTGCAATGTTGTCATACGCTTTCCAATGGTCAGAGATTATCGTTATTATGGGACGAATAAATTCACGGATCATCTGAAGCAAAGTAGATTCAGTGCGACTTGGTACAACGAATAAAAAACATTCTTCGGTTCCACGAAAGTAATCATAAAAAAACCTACTGCTGTGTTGAATATTCGAGTCGCCAGGATTCATCGATTTCAACAGTGAAATTTGAACTAATTTGGTTGTTTAGAACCGAATAAGCAAACTTCACGTAAGTAGCTTTTTCAGTCTACAATAGCTTCTGTAGCCATAATTCTGTTTGATAAAATTTTGTTGTAGTATATTTTTCTGTCCACGATTTTATAAATAGAACCGTGATAGCTTACTGCCTTGTAACCACGTTCCGACTATTAAACCTAACGTTTCGTAACAACGCCATATCGGATAACGATAGAAGCATTTCGTGTGCGTTAAAATATAATCGTTCAGGATGAAAAATTCCATGATGGCTTCAAAACTGAACAGCTTTTTCTTTACGATTGAACGCACTAATTCGAACAAAGACGACATGATGCTCACGGAAAACAGCGGAAAGAACTGAATTTATTAGGCCATGACGTAACAATAGTCCGAATAAAAAAATATTTGGAATGCGCGATGATAAAACACAAAAATATTCCGGTAGGAAAATGCTGACATGCGTTTACGGACTGCTTCATATTTTTAGGCGTGTGTTTATTTTATTAGTAATAATAATACCATAATACTGAAATCGGATTTATTTCTTAAAATATAAGGGCAGCAATAGATAAATATTGAAAACGGTCTGGGGGGAAAAGCAAAAAACCCTACTCTCTCGTCTTGCTATTTGTATACATAAATACCATATTAATTTTTAAGTGCAATCAAATTTTTGCAAGTATAGTTATCGTCGAATAAGTCATCTACCACTTCTAAGTAGACGTGCAACGTTTGTTTGTCTTTCTAATAATTCATCAATTAACGCAATTGATGTATAAAAATTATCACACAAAATATTGTTTGTTCACTACCCAAGAATTTATTGCATAATTTAATGGCAATATTATTCTGTAGAGTATTATCATTATTGCGCTGACATTTTTGCACAATAAACAATGCTTTATATACATGGTCATGTGGCGTACAGACTTTAAACAGTCTTATTCCATATCTAGTTTTTGTTTTTTTTTTTTAAATTAAACTACTATAACCATCGATTCGTCGACAATAATCGACATCCCGGCTCCAAAATTTTTATTGAAATTACCATTTAGTAACGAGATTAAATTTGAAATGTTATATAATCGATCCCATGATGTTATTATCTTCAAAACAGATATATTTCAGTATCCACTCGAACCTGTTTTGAGGCACATATTTTACTATTTCCAACTCAAACACGTGAGAAGAGGACCAATAGTTACAAAGTTGCACGATTTCCATCATTAATTTACTAACACAAAAAACTCGTTTAACTCATCTGTGTTCACATTACCCCAATTTATAGTATTTTGTTGTTCGGTATATCAATTTGTTCGTGTTATTATCAAACTTACCACAAGAAATAATTTAAAATTGTTAGTGAAAAAATATTTAAAAAAAAACAACATAATTTGTATAAAAATAGAAACTCAAATCAGAGGTAACTCATCAGTTAGGAATAATTTGAAAAAGTCCATCGGATGTTCAATATCTGATGTATCAAATGGTATGGGACATGGTTCAAAAAATTAAATTGTTTATGGTTTTCAAGATATAAAAACTGCAAACATCATCAATTTCATAAATGTTTTCAGTAATAATTTCTTCAACTTCAGAACATTCAGCTAATATAAATAAAATATTAAATAAACTAGCAGAATTCCTGTCAGAAATGATATACTTTTTTTACTTATAAAAGTAGAGATCAGTAAATAAATCACATTATCTGAAGTACATTCATTGCTGTATTTAGAAATTGTACCATCTGATTCATTTGTAATAATGTTTTTAATTACAGAATCTGTTAAGGTACTTATATCTATAAAACAATGAAAAAAACAAAAGCGAAAAATTACTATACAAAAATCACAACACGAAAAGCATTCAAAAATCTTGCAATGATTGTTTATATTTCATTTATCATAAGTTATATTCACTCTAATAAATATTATAAATTAGACTCTTACATGTAATTTAACATAATCTAATATTGCAAAACATGTTCTAATCTAGAAGGGAAGATCAAAAATAGACATACATAAAATTATTTCATTATAAATAACGATACATTGCAAGTACACATTGCCTGTTCGCAACTAAATTACACCGGGAGCTCATTTACACATAACGAGTAGTAATTTGTATGTAGAAGAAATTTTATTAATATAAATAAAAGTTATAAACTATTTCACAATATAAATTATTGGTACCGGCTCGTAGGCCTTGTCCAATGTAAAGTTCTTATAAATACAATAAGAAAATATATTTTTTCATTTATGTATAGATTAAATATTAATTTATGCTAGGAAAAACAAAGAAAAAACTCAACTACAGAAAAAGAAGAAAGGAGAGGAAACACACATTCAGTTATAATATCAATATGAAATAATTTATTTTATACTTATTTTAACGTAATATTATTGTTGACACTTTTATGACAGAAAGTTATGTTTCAGACGCTTGTATTTATATTTTTTATATCTTAGAGCTAATGACTCGTAATTATAGTTAGATATTGCTTTAACAGGGAGAGACGGGTTACTTTTACATTTAAGAAAAATTTACTTAGTAGCGATATTCTTTTCACTATGAAGTCCAAGTTTCTGTATTGTATTTTTTGATATGTAGTTTTAGGCACGTAGTTCCATACAGGACAACCGTAGGATAGTAGTGGTTCAATAATTGACTTATAATTAATCAATTTATTTCGAATATTTAGTTTGGATCTTTTATTTAAAATAGGTAACAGTGTAAACATTCTTGTTCTAGTTTTATTAACACTATAATTAATGTGTTTCTCAAAAGTTAATTTTTTATCGAGTATAACGCCTAGGTATTTAATTTCTACTTAATGAGAAGAACACAAAACATTGTTTTAGTTCAAAACGTCCGATACTGTGAGCGCCGTCACTCCCCGTACTCTCAATTATTTTTAACGAGTACAATACCTGTTATCACCAATCCTCGAAATTTTATCAGATGCTAACCTTTCAATCACAGTGTCCATTATATGGTATATGAAGTTCTAATGTTAAAAAACTCTCTATTATTATAATAAGGCGTATTTGGCTGACATAAAATGTTTAATTCGAAAAATATTTATGTAACATATTAATAATTCTCTAATGATCTAAAAATCTGTATTATACACAAAATATTTATATTTTTACATTATCGAGTCATTTTCTTTTATCTAAATTTCTGCAAAAAAAAAAAAAAAAGATAAAGTTTGACGGAATGCGTTAAATAGATCTTAAGAATAAAATATTTAATTCAATTGTTACCTCTCTAACCGCGGCATATGTCCTGTCAGTGATGGGTTTAATAGCCCAGCCACATATTTGATTCCAATGTCCTGTCGCAATGTTGGTTAGATATATACCATAGTGCCGCTACTAATGAGCGTAGTACCTCATTCTAGCAATGTTAAATTTTATTTACATTACTTTTGGACCCACATTCCATAATTTCGGATACATACGTCTTCACTGATTTTAACGTCAATTGATAAAGTAAAATTTTGTCTATAACTTTTAACTGTACGTACGGATCAAGCAACCAATGAAGCACTTTTTTTTAATTCTGTTATTTGTGCTTTCACATGATTAAGCGAAATAAGTATTTAAATACATATATCCGTCCATAATTGTATATATATATACATATATATTTAAGCATTTCCCCCCCCAGGAATTCGCGACTTACTTCGTACAAACATAATGATTTTTCTTCCAGATAATGGCCTATAAAAACACTGTTATAAATTATCCAAGAAACAAATCTGAATCATTTATCTTATTAAACGAAAACAAATATTATATTTTTGCTTAATACATAATAAAATTGGTTATAATATTTATATTTAAAATATATCCCAAATATTTCAGAAATGTAAAAAGCCTTAGCTTGAAGAAAAATATATATATATATATTTTATTTATTTTTTTTTCTGTCGTACCGGCTAAGATTAGCCACAAACAACATTGTTCAAAACTAAGAGAAGAAAAAACCGCACAAAAATAAAAATTAATCTAATCTAGCTGGCCCAACGGAAGGCTAGATTTTCATCGCGATCAGAAGGGTTCTTATTCCAGCGTACGGTGCAACATCACAGCGAACCATCTGACTGCTTAGGTGATCGGAAGAGCATCACGACACCATTTTCTTCTTTTTAGTCGTCTTCTATAGTTGACTGGAAGTTTAAACATTCTGTGTATTAAGGGATTGACATTGGTCTGCAATCTTTCAAAGAACTTTCTGTACTGCTTCACGTAGACATCTTTCACATACGGAATATTCAAGTCGTTGTGTAGTATATAGTTCGGTACGTAGTATGGTGCCGATGCAATAGTGCGCAATATCTTTGACTGCTGTTGTTGTATCTTATGTAAGTTGGTTTGACATGTCGCACCATATACTTCTATGTAATATCTCCACACAGGAGCAAGAATTGACTGATATATCTGTCTTTTTGTCGCGAGATTAAGAATCGACTTTCGTCCAAGCAACGCGATAACAGGCCGATAACAGTCCGGCACGAGTTGCAACCGATTTTCTTACATTATTTACATGAACTCGCCAGGTTAGTCGTTTATCTATGTGTATACCAAGATATCTAACAGATTTGACTTGCGGAATTTCAGTCTTATGAAATATTAGCTTAGGGCACGATATAAATCTGTTTGTAAATGTGATGTGCTGGCATTTAACTGGACTAAAGGTGATGCGCCAAAGACGTGCCCACTCTTCCAAACGGTCGAGATGTTTTTGAACCGCAGTATTAGCACATGCGGCATCCGTGTTTGACGCGAATATTGCAATATCGTCGGCGAATGTAGCTAACAAAGTTAAGATTGAAGTTGGTATGTCAGCAGTGTAGATAGAATATAATAATGGTCCTAATAGACTGCCTTGAGGCACAGAAGATCTGATTGTATATGCTTCTGAGAATGAGTTCTTGATTTTAACAACGAACGAACGAACGATCTAATAGGTACGATTTAAGCAATAGATAGACATTCCCGTTCCAAATTTTGCGTAGTTTATATAGCAGTCCAGCGTGCCATACTTTGTCGAATGCCTGAGTGACATCGAGAAAGGCTGCGGAGCATACCTCGCCTTTTCCCAAAGTTAATGAAATTGCATCGACTAATCGGTGGCATTGTTGAATTGAAGAATGGTTGTTACGAAAACCAAACTGGTGATTCGGCAACACATCAGCATTTTTTATTATTATATCAATACGACTAAGAATCAGCTTTTCTAGGATCTTCGATAATGAAGAAAGTAAACTATTAAGTGTTAGTTTATATATGGTCATGTATAGTACGATTATGTTAGTTTTCTTTTTTCACTTTGTTCTGGCAACAATTTATTTATTTGCAATAAATGTTTTCGCGTATTAAAACACACATATATATATATATATATATATATATATATATATATATATACATTGACGAAACACATAAAGTACTCTGCGCAATTGCTTAGAGCAATCCATAAACAAAAACATCTATGAATTCAGTTATTGCGAATTAGAAAAAATTAAATAAATAATCATTATTAAAACATCACCAATCGAACCGTCTGCTAAATTATGCGGTTTACAGGTATGAATTCATGTTCTTGAAAGAATTTTTCTTTTATATTTATCTCTTTTTCATTTTTATCTGTAATTATGTTTTCAAACCCTATTTTTTCTATTTCAAAATCCCCACTACAATTACATATTTTCCTAGTAATTTCTGTTTGATCTATTCCTTCCTTTTCATCATCAACTTATTTTACATAATCACCTGAAAATTATAAATATTTAACGTAACTTTCAATTCACAATGAAAAAAGAAAATACAATAGCTTGTTATAAAAATTTGAAATAAATGTAATTGTAACAACTAGAGTAATAAATAGTTACCTAAATCATCAAATTGTTGCAATCTATTTTCATTATCTTCGTCGTCTGAAATTTCGTCAAATATTGAGAAAAATTTCTCGATAAACTAAATTATTCATCTGAAATATATAATTATTAATAAAAATATATGATAACAATAACATTTTGGTGAAAAAAACATTTTAAATGTAATCTTATAACCCATATTCAATATTTATGAAAAAAGTATATAAAACAATTATAATTACGAATTGTCTACTTCCCTAGTCAGGGACATGTATTTTTAAAAAAAATCTGTAACAAAATATACTACATAAATAATGTATATAATGTTTTTAAATAAATATCTAAGGTGTTTACTTACCATTAATATCTGAGATATTAAAAAAAAAACACGTATTAAATTAAATAAATTGTTAATAAAAATACACTAAAATTTGAAAAAAACATTTTCACAAAATGCATGTAAACAAATGAAATTTTTGTGATTTGTGGATCGTTTCTGAAATTTCTATTTTTTAATATGTGTCCGGTGATGGGACAAAGCTATATTATAGTAAATTTAATTCACATTTATATATAAAACACCATCAAAGTTGATGTCCCTAGAACGTGACGTTTCGACTGATATAGAACTTTTATTTTAAATTGTTTTCTGGATACATATAAATATTATTTAGTACATCATAATAATACAGCACGAGCATAAAGTCAGCAATAATCACGTCGATGAATATTATCTATTTACTAAGTTTTTAATTTTATATTACAATCCTTTTCAGACGAATAATTTCATCACGCGTTTTCAAAACGACCACACTGGATATATAATGCGGAATACTTGTGTTGGTGAATTTTCAGCGTCGGTAGGTGTTTTGGGCGTGATTCCGCTGAAGTAATTAAATATTTTAAAGTGTTTTCTTTGTTGATTATCTATTAAAACACTATGAGTAATTCTAAAAAATTGAATACCAATTTATCATTGGAGCAGTATATTGGCAGTAAGTACAACGTACTAAAATATCACAGCCCTATACAATTTATTTGTGCTAATAATACTTTATAATTTAACAAATTATCGTCGCAAATGTAGAACATATTTTACGATACTTTTATATTAAAATCGTTCATAAATTATGTATTCTTAATTTAGTTTTTGGAGGTAAAGTACGAAATTAAAATGTTATAATGTAATATAATTTCAGAAGTAAAAGATTTGTCAGTTGAACTGGAAAATAATTTTTCGACCATGTGCACGTTGGATTCGAAAAAAAAAGGACTGATAAATGATATCGACACGTTGACTAACAATTTTTCTGCAGGTGTTGGTGAAATGTCGAAACAGGAAAGGAAGCAAGCGATATGTAAAATAAATGACAAGTTCGGCAAAGCTGATAAGTACTCTGGAGATAAGATGCAGTTGGCTCAAGCAATTTACGAAAGTGTAAGTATAATATTATTGCAGCGATTTTATTTTCAAGATTTTTTTTTTGTAAAAAATGAAAAATATAATTGTGTAAGCGATGTTACATGGGAACTGACAGTGAGTAATAAGCATTAAAGTATTGAATCAATTTTTTATTGTTACATGTATTTCCCAATAACGGGCGACCTAAAAGCTACTGGATGTTTTAAAGAGGAATCTTATACGTTTTTTAATATAAATTAAAACTAATAATATTAATGGGGTATTATTATTGTTTCGTGCATGGTATTTAATACTCGAAAATAGATCAGTGTTACTTGATAACGTAAATGGCAAAAAAGACCAGCTAATGAATTATTTTTTAGAAGGTAATACAGATTCGTATATTTCATGATATTTTATATGATTAAAAAAACAAAACAAAGAACGATTATCCAGTTCAAGAGAAAATTTCGCGCTAAATACGAATTGACTACGTTGTATATATAAATATATATATATCCAAATACGTAAACATACACATTTTCGAGTTTATGTATATATATATATATATATATTACGTCATGTATTTGTATGATTTATATGCGTATGTAGACGTATATATATATATACATATGATACAAATTTCCCCAGCAAAATTTAACAGTTTATATATGTATGTGTGTGCTTATGAATGACAGAGAATAATTCCCAATAAAATCTATTGCATTGTGTTCGTCAATGTTGCTATAATTTTTTCATTCAAATGTACTTCTTATTACTTGCGTATTTAAATATTGTTATTATCGTTTATATTATCTAAGCTTACAGTCAAGAGATATAAATTGCGAGAGTTTTGATGCTCTTTACTTTTATTACGATTTTATAAATTAAAACTAATTCAACTGGTGTATCGTGTACCTATGATTCTCACAGTTTATGTAACTGAAAATTTTTTGATTGTTTTTCATTTTGATTGTCATATTTTATTTTCGTTTAATCTATAATTAAACTAATTGAATGTCTTTTGTGATGTAGGACTTTGACCGTTTTTGTTTATTTATCTGTATATTTATGCACACACACATATACATGTATATATATATATTTATTTTTATTTATTTATTTAATGAAGCCACACAACAGCTAAAAACCAATTACAGTGTAGGCTTATAAATAAAATAATACAATGAATAATTTTTTCTGAGTTATAAAATTAAAAGTGAAAAAAATAAAATACAAAAAAATACATTGAACACATTCACCAGCCTCGCATCCATTAAACACACAAGAAAAACTACATGCATTCACAAGTCTCACACTCATCAAAACATACATCATTCACACCCCATTCACACAATCTTACTCGAAATAAACGGACGAATAATCTTCAACAAATTAATAAATACAATATAAACCTTAACGTATATACTACATGTACATTAGTAAAGGAACACATATACCAAACACCCACCACATAATAACAATCTAGAACCATTGGAATAGACAACAGCGAAACTCCTCATCGCAAAATATGTTTGGGAAGAAACTTATTAAAGAAATATCTGTTATCAAAGTATATATCCATACAGGGAAATATGTTCAAAAGAGAATTATACAATCGGAAAGCTGACGGCAACGGAGAACTTAAACCGAGGTTTATTCGTGCACGCGGCTCACTAAAAAAACGATTCGATCGCCTATTTGGTCTTGGTACAACGTAGAAGACGGTTGATGGTAAATACTCACTATTAACTCTACCATTGCATACATCATGAAGAAACCTTAATTTGGATATTTTCCTTCTGTAATGTAAAGACCTCACATCCATTTTATTTCTTAACATATCGTAACTCATATATTTAAGGTAAATACCTGATATACGGTAATATAGATATTTTAAAAATTTACACTGAAATTTGTCAATTAACCTATGTATTTATTATAATACGGATCCCAAATAATTGAACAGTATTCTAAAGAACTACGCACTAATGCATTATAAAGCGATCAGTAGCGTCCATGGATCTCTAAAATTTCTTATAATAAAACCTAGCATTTTATAAGAGCAATTAACAACATCGCTTACATGTATTGAAAATTTTAAATTGTCATCAATATTAACTCCGAGATCTTTTTTTAATTATCTGCTTACCATTCATCGTGTAAGTGAACGAGTACCTATTTTTATTTCTATAGAAACTCATGTGGACGCATTTATCATAACTGAAAGGTAAATGATTTTTTTTGCTCCACAGAACCAGCTTATCTAGATCTGTTTGTAAAGATTCACAGTCAGCTAGTGAAGATATAGGAGCATAAATTTTGAGATCATCAGCAAATAAAAGAAATTTTGAGCAATGGTTCTTTCCAATATCATTGATAAAAATTAGGAATAGAAGGGGACTCAAATTCGAACCTTGTGGAACCCCTGAAGTAGGTGAATATGTATTAGAATGGTAGCCATTATACACAACATAGCTTTTACGGTTATATAAATAGGATTCTAATAATATTATAAAAATTTTGACAGTCCAAGCAACTTTAGTTTATTCAGTAGATGTGAATGACTAACTGTGTCAAATGCTTTACTAAAATCAGTGTAAATACTATCAACTTGTAAACCACAATCCATGAATCTAGAAATCTGATCAGTGTATGTAACTAGATTTGTCACAGTGGACTTGTGCTTCATAAATCCGTGTTGCTCAGGCATAATTTTAGTTAGTAAATAACTGTTCAACCTAACGTATATTATAGATTCTAATAATTTAGCAGGTGTACAGAGTATAGAGATAGGTCGATAATTGGCGATTAGCTGACGATCACCCGATTTATATACCGGTATTATTTTAGATGTTTTAAGAGAATCAGGCCAAATGCCCTGTTTTAATATTAGATTGAACAGATACACGAAAGGATTTTCTAATAGATCAGAACACAATTTAAATATAAACGGTGGCAAGTTGTCAGGACCAGTAGAAAATTTAGGCTACAAGTTCTTGACGGCTTCATTATATTCACAAGAAGAAATAGAGTTGAGTTTAAGAATACTAGCTCCAGTTTCAGTGTAACCAGTATCTAATGTGTGTTCACACGAATGCCCTGAAGCAAAATAATCAGCAAACGATTTACACATATTCTCACTGATTTCAAGATTTCTGCCATTGTACTTCATAAATGTAGGTGAAACACGAGAGTCTCTCTTGTTTTGCACAAATGACCAAAATCTACTGGGATTGATTTGGATATTTTTTTAAACGTTACTAACATAATTTCTGAATGATAGCCGAATAAACTTTTTAATCTCAGCCCTTACTCTACTGAACTTTATGTAATCAGTATGGTCAGCTGTCCTGCGATATGACTTCCTACATTTCATTTTGAATCTAAGTTTGCGTTTTATTTCTTGTGTAAACCATGGGGGATATTTAGATTTAAAAATTGATTTTTTAGGCACAACTCTATCAAGCGCACCATAAATCTTAGTATAAAAGAAATGTGTTACCTCATTTGTATTAGTAATATTATAAATCTCAGTCCAGTCTATTCTTGAAACTTCAATTTAACAGTAGAAAAATTGTTAAGTTTCCCAAACCTATACATCGGATAAGTAGTAACATAATCAGGTTTGATTAATGAGCATCGTTGAACAGTAATTTCTAAAGCCGGATGATACTTATCTTCTGATACCAAGGGATCAATTGCTTTGCTAATGCTAGTTGAGAGAGCAGAATTTACCAGCACCAAATCCAGTGTTCTGCCCTGGAAGTTCAGTATATTATTCACCAACTTCAAACTACAGATTTCTACAAAATTTGAAAGCTTAGCCAGCTTGTCATCTTGAATATTTAAAGAAGTACGCCCGTCAATAGACAAATTAAAGTCACCCATAATAAGAACCTTAGAGTGCATGAACTTGTACAACAGCAGTTCATACAATTCACGATAAAGCTGTTTATAAATAATAACCAAGGTACGAGGAGGGATGTATATACACGCCACAATTAGGTTGTATTCAGAAATTTTTAAACAGACTGACTCGACTCCAGAAATAGTGGTTAATGTTAATCTTTCCACGTGCAAAGAATTTCTCGCAGCTATTAAGGAACCGCCGCCTCTCCTACCTTCTCTATCATTTCGGTAAATTTCATAACCATATTGAATGAGCTCATTATTTTGTACACCGTTATACAACCACGTTTCCGTCAACCAATTATGACTATGAATATTTAAATTAAATTGATTTAATTTGGTGTTTAAGCCCCGTACATTTTGATAGTATACATTAAGACCCATTGTAATTTTTTAATAAAATAATAATAATAATAATAATTAAAAATAAGGGAAAGTATAGAAAATATAGTAAGAACAGCTTCCATTTTAGTTTCAAGTACAACAAGGTTTCGCGAATTATGTGCAAACAATATAAATATTTGGACATAAAATTCAGAGTAAGAATACTATGCAAAGACACACACTCGTGATGTAATAAACGTAATGAATTACACAAAACATCAAAATATATATATATATATTGCGTGAATGCTCGTATAAACTATTATTATTATTTTAAAAAAATAGAGTATTTATATAGAAATAGTTTATTTTATATTAAAAAAAATTATTATATATTTATTAATGAATCAGTTATAAAAATAATAATTTAGTTGAAAATAAAAAAAAAAAAACTAACCTAACCGGATTTGTAATTATTTGCCAACCATCCTTCTTCATTTAATTTTAACCGTCTTGATCAAGAAACTAACGACTGAACTTTTGAACTCAAAAAAAACTAGAACTCACTTGAAAATAAATAACAATCCCTTTATATACCTTTTTCTTAAGCCTTGTTAAACCAAAATTACTCGATTTTCTTCATTATTTACTGGCTAAATTAATTTTTACTGGCTGTCTTAACCAAAATTATTTGGTCAAACTAATTTACTGGTTTTTTCCATTGACTAACTAAAATTGATTTTAATTATTGTATAATAATAGTTTGTCTACTACAAATCCGGTCTGGTTTTATTATAATAATTTTAATATATTTTACTTTAATTAAATAAATAATTTTATATATATATATATATATATTGTTTTATTATATTAATTAAATTAAGTATTAGTTTTCCATCTTCAATATAATAAATTTAGATTTATTATAACGTGAACATACGACGATCGTCGTAATATATAACTGTGTATAAACAAATCTGTCTAATGAATGGTAGGTTTCATGTAAGTCTTGTAGAAAAACAAACAGCTTTATTTATACCGAGAAAGTCTTACTGCGATGATTTGAAAAATAAGCAATAACGTCGACGTGGAGCAAGCCTTCGGAATACTGTTATATTATTACAATTACGCACACACACACACACATATATGTATTTATATAAAGAAAAAAGAGTATTTGAAATAATTAAACGTAACAAATTCATAAAATCGAAAAAAAAAACTGATTTCAAAATACGCAGAATTATTTTTTTTCACATTCATATTTACTACAAGCCGATAAAGAAGATTATTTAGAAGTATTTGGTAGAAAGGCGTAACAGGAAAGGGAATAGCGCCTATTGGTGGTACACACCAGGTCAAATATTTGTCAGTATTGTAGAATTGGACGATTGTTACATGAATGTGGTAAGTTATATCGATACGTTCGGAACTTTCGAATTAAAAATATATCCGTTTTCGTAACGTCACAAAGTGAGACGTGGTTTTACACACTAAAAAAAAAAAACCCAATTCTTACATTATCTACCCCTCCTTCGCGGCTTTTTGTGTCGTTTAATGTAAACATTTATAATGCGTGACTGTAAGGGTAAATGTAATTGTCACACTTCTTGTTTGTTTCACCATTTAGAATTAACGAACAAATATCAAACGCAAATTCGTCTAGATTTATCGTGTAGAATTAAACACATACTACGTATATAGATTATTACGATGCGAAATAGTCGATATAATCGCGTCATATTTAATCAATATGGACCTACGCTGCACTACTGTGTGGATGCGCATAAAAATCTAATCGGATGATCGTTCAGAGATTGATATACCGTACGCGTTGGTACGTCACCAATGAGCTGATCCATCGAGATCTGGCGATTCTTACCATCGACAGGCGAACTCAAAATTACATGATGCGTCTGGACGGATACAGGAATGAGCTAGCGGCAGCGATCCCAAACAAACCGATGACAAGACGTATTAAAATTCAAGATAGTGTAACTAAATAGGGCAGAACACACCAATGGGTGTGCTCCTCATACACGAGTCTCCTTTCAAACATTTGTTGATAGCCTACAAGGCTAGGTACAAATTGACGTTCGTCCGCGTTTCGATGTCAGCTTGGATTATTTAGCTCGTACATGGTTACTGAACAAGAAGATAATTAGATTTTATTACACGAATATTTGTATGAATCGTTCTTAATAAAGCGACACTTTTAAACGAATTAATGCGAAAGTTTTACATATAACAAGAAATTACGAATATTAACGGAAATGCTTACGAGTATATAGAGACTTATATGCGACGGTTTGTATCAATTTTGCCAACAAAAGTACATTTATTTTAGATAAGTTTTTGATAAAAATCATGTCGTTGTTAGGGATAAAGTTATTGTTGGAATAATAAAAATATTTTGATGTTAGTGATTTTATTTTCTATTATTATTTATTATTATTTTTTAAAATAGGTAGTATATATATATATATATATATATATATATAAAATTTATATATATATATTATATATATACGTATAAATAAAGTAATATTTTCTATTAACTAATTTTCTGAATTATTTTTTTTCAATACGTCTTTAATGCTATATTATAGGATAATTTTTCTTTTAGTTAATAAATATTTAACGCGTTTTAAAGATTATTAATTTTTCGATGTAAAATAGATGTATACATTTATAAATAGCGTTTTCTTTTTATTATAAAATCTTTTACTGTAACTATAAGATGGTATGAAATACTTATTTTCACAGATATAATTTATATCACATGAAATACCACCTCATACATATATATGTGCATTATATATATATATATATATAATATTGGAATATTGTTATTTAAATCTTGTCTACGATGATTTCTGTAACGTTTACGATTATAAATAATCTTTATTTATTTTGTTTTTCGATCTAGTCGTACGCAGTCAGAATGACCGGCAATACTTAATGTATGTGTATGTATGTAATGATATATGGTTTGTACTTTCTAATTTTTTGACGTAAGGCATGCATTAAGAATTACTAATTTCAACTAGTAACCCGGTTTGCATGTTATATTGCACCCGGATATGGTGGATTATTATTTTTGATTTTAATTTAATTAATCTAAAACGTTTCTGCAACACGGTTGTCGTTGTGAAATAATTTGGCACGTGTTAAATGAAAAACCGTACGTAAACATCGAACTGTTTGTTATTACTGCCTATTAAGCATGGCAACGATAAAATTACGCGATGTCGGAGATGGTAATAATTATTCTACGGTCATCTTTTCGTTAATTAATCAACTTAATTTTTGTTTTAAATTTTCAACTTTTTTTTTTTTTTTTTTTTTTATGTTACATTCTTCTATTGGTTAATTCGAATTTAATAATATTTTCCCGTTATAAACTGAAATTTATAATTTTCGTCCGGAATTTTAACGCTTTCAGTCGTCACGATGTTCGCTATATAATTTTTAGGTTAACAAAAATTTTTTATTTTCAGGTTGGCGTGAAATGTCTCTCAATCTTAAAAATATCTATCTAAATACATCGAAAGTAAAATTATCAACAGTTCATTTAAGAAACTGTACTGTATAATAAACGCTTGTATAAAATTTAGAATTTTGCGTGAAAATTTTATAATGTACTAATGAAAAGGTTAAATTAGTTTTGTTCGTGATTTCGCTCTATTCGTATATTTTTCGATAGGAACTACGAAAGATAATCAAACGAAAGTATAAGTATTGTAACTGATGAAAAATTTAAATAATAAACCGATCGTTTCAGACATACGCGGAAACTATACAGCAGTCACACCCCCCTCACTCGGATCAGATCGTCTCCTCCTAAATTTCCGCTGGTTTATGTTTTAAAAACATTAAACGTAAAGAAATTATACTTATCAGCAGATTGCGATTCGGGCATTACTTGTTACAGTACATTTGTTAACTTAAAGAAACACCTTACTGCCCCCTCGATACTCTGGACGGGCAATCTGTAATTCTGAACATGTGTTTTTCGTACGTCCTTCTTTAATAACATTACGTTATAAATACCTTAAATTACCGCGCTCATCGTGTAACGGTCCTCCGTACAATGTACCTTTTCTCGTCTTGAGAATTTATAATCGGTTTTCAGACGTTGGCTAAGCTGTTAAAAAAGAGGACAGAACGGTTCCTATGAATGACTGTACTCGTAAAGAAATCTCCAAAAATTTAATTTTACATAAATTTGTCGTAATTCGCTATTTTTATTTGTTATCTATTGTAAAATCATTTAATTTTTCAACAAAACCGTAACGCTTTAACGGGTTTATAAAAAATATATATATATTTAAAAAATATATATATATGTATTTAAAAAAAAAAAGCAATGTGTAAAATTTGCGTAATATACTCGCGTAAGACGCGCAACTTTTTACTTAAAATGTAGCATTAAGAAATAGGATGCTAGCGGTGTGCGGAGATTTCCAAATTATGAGCCAACGTACGATATCTAGGATTTAATATACGATAGAACCGGTAATGTAAACAAATCGTAAGAGTGTATTGTAATAGTAGGTACTTTTTAATGCTGAATCACATCCGGAATCGTAATGGATACGAGCAAACGATAAAGTTCACGTCGAGTCACCGCTGTAAATTTTATCTCAATATTCTTTATAGACATAAGTTTCAGTTAAACGCGTTTATTCACTTGATTTAAAAATGCCTTGCGTTGGTTTCCTCGTTTGTTGAGTTCAGCATTGCGTTCGTTTACGATTAGTGAAAAATTAAAAGCTATTCGCGTAGCAAGTCGGTAATCGTGCGGCAGGCCGTCAATAATATGATACTTCGGAATCATGTGTAAGAGGTCGGAGAAAGAAAAAAGTGAAGCTCACGGAAAACGAAAGTAGAAGAGAATTCCGAAGTTTAGCCCGGTAGAAGAGATTCAAGGTAGACGCGAGCAAGGATTTGCCGTTTCGACAGAAATGACACGATAGAACTTCAAAAACCTAATTTTAAAGCGAGTCAAGAATGAGTAAATCGTTTCGTGAACACGTACTGTCAATAAGGAAACGTACATCTATTTGCCAGCGATTACCGGATGATATCTACGAGGAAAAATTAACAGCCTTCCAAGGATATTCAGTTATGGAAAAAAAAAACGAATAATAACGAGCATTTTTAAAAATAAATAATTATTAACTTTTCCATTAACGTTGTTATTCTCATTTATTATTGTAAATACCATTCGAAAATAAAATTCATCTTGTATTATATTTATCATCAATTGATATAATTCTAATTTCCAATATTGTAACCATCGTTATTTTCTACGCTTATAAATAATCGCTCGTCGATTGAAAAAAAAAAATATGTCGAAATGCGTATATTTCACAATAGGGATCACCGTTTCCACTGTATTCAAATTGTAAACGATAACTGGGCACTGGTGTTGTAACCGCATTCAAATAGTATTGCAGGCCATCAAAAAGACATGGAAAATCAGTACGTACCTTTTCAGATGCCCGCCCAATAAAAGCAACATCTCCTACGTAGGTGAAGGCATTCGCACAAAAGTATTTAAACCCGAACAAGACACCGGGCTACGATCTAATCACGGCTAATATTATAAAGAAAACGCCGAGAAAAGCTGTAATATTGTTGACGCACATTTTCTCGCTATCGATACAATGGAAATTCGCCACAATAATAATGATTTCAAAACTAGGAAAACGTCAACATGAAACTATTGCTTACAGAGCCATTAGTTTATTGTCAGTTTTCTCTAAGCTGTTTGAAAAAAAATCTTACTCGGAAGAATAAGTTCTATTATTGTTGAAGGAAAAAAAAAGGAGTAATACCTATTAGTTTTGGTTTCAGAAAGCAGCGCATTAGAGCAAGCACGTAGAATAGTTGAGCTTTGAAGAAAATAAATATTTCGTCGTGATTTTCCTCGACATTGAGAAAGCGGTAAGGTTTGCCATACTGGACTGTTGTTCAAGCTAAAACAGCAAAACTGTTTAATTAAGTCGAAAAGATATTTTCACGTGAAAGTAGATGGTGATTATTCGCCCATAATGTACCTTATAATATCGAGAGTTGCGCGGGTTAGTGTGCTGGTATTATCGCTTTTGTATTAGATTTATACGCACGATTTCCTACAAAATAGCGATATAACTACGTCTCGACGTTTGCTGATGACACAGCTATTCTGTCAACTCATCGTAATAAGAATACAGCCACTGAACAAGTTCAAAATCATCCGTTACATGCGGAGAATATCAGTTAATGAATCAAAGTCCAAACAGGTTCTGTTTACATCGAAAAATGACGAACTTTGAGACGATCCAACTGAAATTCCGAAGTCCTGTGTTGTGGAATATCTTGGATTATACACCTAGATCAACGACTCACCTTCAAGGATTACATTATTGCAAAATGGAAGCGATTATACATACTGCGACATGCACCGATTAATGAATGAAAAGTCACCTTTATCAATTGAAAATAAAATATTAAACAATCTTAGAACCTGCGTGCGGGTGTACGGTATTTAAATCTGGGGAGCATCAAGCAATTCGAAAATTTATACGAAGATTTCAGTCCACGGTCGTGCGAGATACTTTAGCTGTACCATAGTTTGTTCGCAACGATAAAATACACAAGGTTCTCCGCACATTTTAACAGTCGAAGAAGTAACTGCAACCTTTGCGAGAAGACATTTTCATCGACTGAAAAACCGCGTCGATCTGTTAGCAGTTGGTCTCTCGCAGAATAGCGTGCGATTCAGACGATTGAACAGACTTAGCCAGATTGAACTAGAATTCCGTCCGTAGACGCTAATTTATAAAACTCAATATGCTACAATAAATAGAACAATATATAAACAAGGAATGGCAGCAATTAATAAGCGTTCCATCCTAATCTATATAGTAATGATACTTAATGTTCGAACGAATGAATTGTATGCAGGATAAAAAAAACAATAACACATTTCGCAATAAACGTAAAAAGTTATAGACAAGTAATAAATGTATCGAGATGTCGTCTTCAAAGTTCTTACGATGAATAAAAATTTAATAACTAGTCCTGTGACAGATATTATTATTTCCTTTATATCAACGATGATTACTATCGTAGTTTTCCAATGAACTGTTATTTTTGTAAAATGTCTACTATCTCGCGGTTATGTAGGATAGTTATGTCTGTCTGCGAGTTCGTCGAGATATCGTGATTATGAAAAGTCCATCTGCTGTACGTGTCTAGACATTTTTCAAACAATAATATACTACAGTAGTTTCCCTTTGCTTACTGTAGGATTTCAGGTTGTCTCTTATAATACAGCAGCTTCTATAACCTGAAGAACAGACGCTGACCAACAAGTTCCTGACTTGGAGTACGGACGCTGTCGGATTTTAATTAGAATTTACGCTTATAGCGGTCATACTCGCTTCGGCACGATACCTTTAACGGGTTTTGTGCAGTATTTTTTTAAAGGAACGCTTTCCCTAGGCTTCCTACACCCTGATACATCGCCGCTCTTGTTCGCGGTTGCTTATTCGTCATATTCGCAACTAATCTCCATATCTGGAGGCCGCTCCACTATCTATAAGTTTTAATACGCGTCTCCGAATATATATGAGCACTTACATCCATATACACGTGTATATGTGAAACATGTAGTAAGTTGAAACATTTATTTATATTTCATTAGTGATAATATAATTAAAATATTTAAATTTTTCTATCCGGCATTCGCGTTTTATTAACGTTGGTAAGCGGTTGCAACGAATTTCACCTAATTAAATCGCATTCTAAATATTGCGACGTAATAATATTGTCGATGTAAATTTTTGTCTGGTTCTTGTACATTTATATTGGTGCACGGAGTTGAGTGAAGGGACGACGTAATTCGTTCAATAGTAATTAACATTTACGAAAAAGTTTTATCGCGTCCTACCGAATTGCAATTATTTCATTCGCAAAACGAGTACGTATATATATATATATATATATATATATATATATATATATATATATATATATATATATATATAATCATCCCCATTACGCGTGCGCTTGTATGAGGACGCTTGTTTGACAATCGTCCATGTTTATAACCCATATGAGATACGAGCTCGATGCGATGTGTAGTTCAAAAGGGACCTAGTTGAAAATATCAGCACTGCTCTGTTATGTTTGTGCGAACAGTCGCTTCAACACGTTCGGTCACCTATTTTATCCGCAGCTTCCGATCGTCAGCTGTATGTTTTCATCGCTCTGTCTTCGGTTTAATGCCGATCTTTTCAGGCAACCACCACGCGACTTCCTTAACAGCGGCCTGTATTCATCTTCTAGAACTCCATATATCATTCTTTTCGGAATACGTTCTGGATTCGTGCGTAGCTTCAAACGCTCCCTAAACGAGCAGTTGATCTACGGAAGTAGTTGATGTTCTTATCAGCATTTCTGCATTCGATATGCGGTCCGTCGATAACACCGTCAAAACCGTGGATTTATACACCGATATTTTATCTGGACCGCTAGACTTCTATTATCGTCCGCACTTTTAGATAGTTTTCGAAACGCATCGTTCGCCTTTTTCAAAAGAGCTGATTTCTCGCGATATATATATATATATATATATATATATATATAATATATATATATATATAATATATCAAGATAAATTTTAAGTAAGTCGCGAGATCAACAATCTTTAAATTTTATTAGATAATCACGATTTGATCGGATTGGTAACGCGCTTCTATTTACGATTAAAATAAATATTTATTTTCAGGTGGATAAGATGATCATTAAGATGGACAGCGATTATCCGAAATTCGAAGCTTATTTTCAGAGTAAATACGGATATGTTCCGACCAAAGGTTAACACTAATAACTTTCAAGAATATATATATATCAATATAAGAATGTAAAAATAAACTAGATAACACTTTTTACGCCTTATCACAAAAAGTATTTATATTTAAAAAACACGGTAGAATAGTTTCGTCGATTACAGCATCATCATCATTAAAAGTAGTCGACTGTGTTTTTTAAAATATAGATAACATTTTTGCGATTGTAGTATAATAAGTGTTTTCATTTATCTTCGATGAACATTTATAACCGAACTCTGTTTTGTAATAAAAAGTGAATATAGGGGCAACTAATAACATTTAAAAAGATAAGAAATAAAATTTATTTTAATAATTTAACTCTTCAAAATCATGTGGATCGAATGGTGAAAGCGTGAAAAATAATTTAATTTGTTTTTATTTCGAGCGAAATGACGTCATCGTGTAAATGCCGAAATTTTTCCAGGCAATTATATCACATCGGTGAACCGAAAACGAATATAATATCTTTTTATACGTATAAATCTGTGTTTTGTTGATTTATATTTTAAAATTTTACACTTAGTCAGACTGTAAGGCTTGGTAATTTTAATTGGTAATTAAGATTACGTAATCTGCCGTTATTATATTATTTCGATGTATCTCGTGATTATTTATACGTAATTCGAATTTATAAATGTTCGTGGCACGTTTGTCAACGTTTAATATATATATATATATATATATATATATATATATATATGTGTGTGTGTGTGTGTGTGTGTGTGTGTGTGTGTATATTTTTTTATTTTTTTTTTAAAATCATATTTGTCCAGACGGTTCTGGTCTATATTACCAAACGGGTGGTTCGACACCGGGAAGAAAAGGTTCGTTAGGATCATCGGGTAAAGAAGACGATTTTAAAACTGGTAGCATGAGGAAAGGTAAAAAAGGTTAGACCCGCGGTATTGCTGTTTATTTTATTTAAGTATTTTTCGTTTATCTCATATTATTTAAACGAGCAATTCTTGTATACACGCATATATATATATATATATAATATAATATAAATTTAAACGAGCAATCCTTGTGAAGAAAAACCGAATCGATTGAATTGCACGCCTTTTGGAAATCAGCTGGATTTAAAAAGTAATAAACAAAGAAATTTTATATTTAAAAAAGAATTCCGGTATCTTGAACATGTCTTGCTAGTAGGGAGTTGATATGTAATATCATCATCGATGTTGGTAAGGTAAATAGAAGGAAAACGTAAACACGATAGACCAAAAACTTCGCGACTAGAAAATATGAATGACCGAACCGAAATCACTAATACGGAGGACTGATGCATATGTCGCGCGCGCATAGACAACGAGTTGCCGGATATGCAGTCGACATTTGTTAAGCGGATAATGAGAGAGAAAAAAAAGGAAGAACATTTACGTGTTAAAATCGTCATTATCGTCGTAGTATTCGTTACAGAACATCGTGACCGGCGTATTGTACATTATTTTTATCTACAAAATGGGCTAGCAGTCGGGGCACTAATTATATGGCAACCGCGTGTATCCTATTATATATAAACGAGTCGTTCTTTACATTTGGCCATCTCGGAAACAGTTCCAACGATTTGAATGAAATTTTGTACATACCTACTAAGAAGTTGAAAATGGTTTGTTCGAAAATTACGAATTTCGCAATCGCGAATCCCGACCGCGAGTATACTCCCATAAAATTTGGAAAATTTAACTTTTTCCCCTTTAAATGTACGTCGAAAATTTCAGCTCGATCCCGTTAACCGTTCGAATGTTATAAACTTAGAATTGTTTTTTCTACCGCGTATGCGGGTTTTTAAAAGGTAAAAAATATGACAAATTCCGAAAGAACCCTGGTTTAAACACGAGGATCTTCTATGTAATGATTTTTTCTCTGTGTTTGCTAGACTATAATCTTCCCAAGTTGGCGATCATCAGAAATGTAGTTTGTGAGATATGTAATATCGAAGATGTCGAACATCAGATCTAGTCCTGCCCCGAATAATAATAATAATAAAAAAAAGAGATAGATTTTTGTCCGAACTTTTGTCGACAAGGACTACGCTGCCGATACAACTTGAAGAGCTTATTATGAATCCTACGATTCTACCTCTTTGGATGCGCGTAGATTATATAATATTATTAAGGCTAATAATATAAATCTGTAGTCTCTGAACAGTCCACTTAAACTGGCCAATATAATTAAAATTTGATATCTCGGTTAGGTACACCGTTTCGATTTAAGGTGAAATATTTTTTAATCTACGAAAGAATTATTTTTAAGAAAAAAAAATCAATCGGAAAAGTCTAAAATTTATTTCCAGAAATAAATTTTCTTCCGATATTTGTCGGAATTTTCGGTAATAATTCCGGAAATTTCTGAAACGATATCCGATTAAAATAGTTATACGTATCGATTTTTACGTCGTTAGTTAGTATCTAAATATATCGAAGAAAAAAAACACCACCATTTTCCGAAAAGAAAATGCAAGAAAAGCTCGGTCGCCTGGATACTTAATACTGTAAATGCTTGCAATTCGATTTGCCGCGTATTGACGAATATAATGCGATTCCGACTTAGAAAATTTTCCCGAAATCAGACCGTTTTTAAAATTTACATTCCGTCGTTTGTCGTCGTCATCAGTTGCGACAATTTTCGGTTTAATTAATTTCGGTGGTATTTTATAAAATTCCATTCGTTTCAGGATCGTACACTCGCGGAGGCAAGAAAACGGGCATGAAATTCGCAACGGAAGATTTTAGGGCTCCGACTGCATTCGGTTGTGGCGTAGCTTCGACATCCTCCGCATTGCCGCCAGTTGACATGCCTATAGATCCGAATGAACCAACTTACTGTTTATGCAATCAGGTTTCATACGGCGAAATGGTCGCTTGCGATAATCCAGACGTAAGCGAGTTTTTTCTTCTTTTTTTTATCTAAATATAAACGACGTCTATTACCGAGGATCGTTTACCTAAATTTCGATCAACCTTTTCGGTCGCAGCCACACCTTTTACAAATTGAAAACATCTTAATTATAATCGTTGCAGAACTATCTGTATTAATAGAATGAAAAAAATTTCATTTTTTCCCGATACGAATGTAAGTCATCGATGGTTGTTGCTTACATTTGTACAGTGAGAAATATTGATATTTTTCTTCGAATATTCGCGCGTTTTTTCATTTTTCGGAGGTTATTTTTGGGTAATGTTTTTTTGGTTCGTTTATTAACGAAAAAATCGTATACTGATTAATGTTAAAAAAAAATTTGTTCGTTCAAATAACTTAATATTATATTTTTCATACATTTTTCGAACATTTTTGAAATAGTAGGTAGTATATAAATTGGTCGATAATTACTTACGTTTGTTTTGTCATCACTTTTCATATATAGGACGATACCCAATTTAAGCACCAGATTTAACTGACTCGTTAAACAAACGCATTAAAGTCTATAGGAAAAAATTAATAATTGTTTTTTTTTTTATTATTAGTTTATCGAGATAAGTTCAGAACCGTAAGATATATTGTTCACAGAAAGAATAGTTTCTTTAACATCGTAAACTGATAACTCTGTAAACGCAAATAAATATGAACTAGGATTCAAACTACTTATTTACTATTTAAGAGGTCGATGTTAACATCACCGGTAACTATTGCCAAATTGTCAGCGTAAAAACTTAATTCAAATATAAAATCAAATAATAATAATAATAACAACATGTATTAAAAGTCGAACAATACAATTTTCAATCTCACCATTAGATTTTTATCTATTTTAAAAAATAATTATTCTGTAGTCATCGATTCGGTACTTTATTTCCAATTTTCACATTCTCGCTTTTAAAACAGTGTGCGCCATTTTTGTTTTTTTTTTTTAGTTCCGGATGTTGATAAGAATAAAACATGTAATATATTGTTGAAAGATTTTTTTATTTTCGGATTCAACTGTTAAACGTTTCAGTCGCGCATGTTGTAAAATTTCCATACAGAATTTTAAATTTTCGTTTACGAAACAGTTAATGCCCTTCTCTAAGTTTAGTTAACCGAAATTTGATAGCCCACGGATCGTTATTTTCAATCGCACGTTACTAATTTTCGACCGGCGATTCAACTCTTTCATACGTTGTAAAATTTTAAAACAAAATTATAAATTCTATACAGGTGTGTTTATTGTAAAATATTGCTTCTTAGGTGAACTGTAGATAATTTTAAATGTATTTATATAAATATTTTTAAAATTTGAGACATTCACGTCAACCAGAAAGTAAAAAATGTTGTTCATATTAAAATTTCACGTACCATATAGTCGGTGGACTTAAAGAGTTAATTAAAGAGTAAAATACGTTTTCGCGATACGAGGGTGTTTAATAGTAGCGCCTTTTACATGACGATGGATAATTTCCAACGTTTTCATATGAACACGTTCGTTATTAAATATTAAAATTGTTAAATAATAAGAAATGAATTAAAATTACTGAACGTTGTATAACAATCAATAAAGCTTTTCGACTATTAAGCCATTATCAAGTGAACATAAAATAAAATATAAAAAATATATACAACATATATATATATATATATATATATATATATATATATATATATATATATAAAATTCACACCAGTCCAAACCATTACTCCTAGAGAAGTGACGCATGCGCTATTTTCGAAGTTGCAAGCTGACTTTTTCCCCTCCCCATATATTTATATATATATATATATATATATATATATATATATATATATATATATATATATATATATACATATATATATATACTCTTAAATCAATTAATTTACAAATTCACAACGAGTTTAAAATACGATACGATACTCTAGCAAAGGATAAACTGATGTATAAGTTCTTTCCTAACGTATTAGAACGCTTTAAAAATAAAAACATTATCGTAAATTATCAGATGATACATATACTTACTGGTCATGGTTCTATTGCCTATTATCTAAATAAAATAAAAATTATTAATGAAAGTACATGTTGTAATTGTGAAAGCAATGAAATAGAAAACGTTCAACATATAATATATAACTGCAGTAAATATATTCATCTGCGACACATGTATAAGATTGACAGTGCGTTTAAATTAAATGAAATTATAATATTACAGCAGTTTCCTATTTTCATATCTGAATTATTTAAAATTAAACATGTATATACATAATCGTTACTAGTAGTTGTAAGCAATTTCTGCAGGCTACTCTACCTTATAATATTCTAGTATTTGTAAATAAAACATATATATATATATATATATATGACTATTAAAAACGACGAATTATAATTGCAGTGCGTCATCGAATGGTTTCATTTTGGATGCGTTAATCTGACTACAAAGCCGAAGGGTAATTGGTATTGTCCTCAGTGTCGTCTTCAGAGGAAAAATAAGAAGAAGAAATAAATCATGCGGATGTTTTGATTAGCGCATTTTGTAGTAGTATCGCTTCTCATTTGCTGCATTATATTGAAATTTATTTTGAAATGTCACGGCCTTTTAACGATTGGTGGTACCTCGTACACCAAGATGGATATGTTTTCATTATTGTCCGGCGGCACGTCTGTTAAATGTTTTAATTTGCTCGTAAATTTTCCTTATATTTATGTACTCGAACAACGGCTTTTTATTTATCGAATCGAATGATAAAGTTATACGTATTTAGGTTGCAAATATTATATCGGGTATACTATGAGTATACAAATTTTCTCGCTCTAATAATGCATTTTATCGCATTTAATATATATATATATATATATATATATATATATATATATATATATATACATATATTTATCGCTGATCTAAATTAAATATAGAGCTTGTTAAATGAAAAAACGAGTTTTTTTTTAAACTTTATTTTATTTACGCGTAAAACCGTTAACTCCGAGATTTAGAAGGGCTGACATCTTAAATGTGACGTTACACAACAATGGCGATCAAACTCGATTGTTATTAGTACATGGCAAATTCGTTAACAGAAATAAAGATGCACGACGTAATCAGTGTGTTTATGTTCGATTATTGTTTACAATTAAAAAGTATATCGTTTTAAACTAACTGTATATTTTTACAAATATAAAGGCAAAAATGTATAGATTACAACTAGATCAGTTGAAATAGACTAAATTAAAAAACGGCAATGAAAACACGTAAGGTATAGTAATTTATTCGTAAACATTACGCATGATATTTTTATATATATCGTCATTTTATGAATCACACGATGTAACCTAGTATTTTCTTTTACATCCTTTAGACGATCGTTTTGTTCGCGACGATAATAATTGTTTAACAATATATTTATTACGTAATTTATATAATTATATTTTTATAATACTTTCAGCGCCATGATCGTTACATTCTGGAAAACCCGTCTACCAAATTAATATATCTAACGTAATTCGGTGATATTTTTTTTTTAAATAATTAAAAACTTATCTTCGTAATTTTGTAACACAGTTGGTTAAAAATTATATATTCGTACAAAACAATATTAACTATTTTCTATCCTTTTGGGAAATTGAGACGTACTCGATTTTTTAAACTAAATATAATTGTCATCAACGCGACGTTAAATTATTTTTACAAGTAACACAATTGGTCTTTTGTAGATCAATATGACGGCAAATAAACGATAACAGATATTTCTTTAATTTATATTTTCAATGTTCTTCTTCAGTTATATTTATATCAGGTGAAAACCAAGCAGATTTAGGTGAGGATAATTCGTTTGGATAATCGTCATCGTGAAATGTATCGACTATGAAGCAAAACGCAGAGATTTCAATGACGTTAATGACTGAATTCGAAGTTTTTTTCACATTCATATATTTGCCGAATTAAAATATTATAACGACCACCAGATAACTGTCTATATATCTGTCAAATCTACGAGAATAGGCGATAGACTTTTATTTGACCAGTATCCGTTACGCCGCAAATAAATATCGAATTTGTTTATTAATCTACGTGGGTTTTTTTCTTTTTCACTTTGAAATAAAACTTGTTCGCTATATATTCCTGCCTAAGTTTTAATGGAGGTTCAGCCATCTTCGCGTTTAAAGTGTGCAGGGGCGTGGAGGATATCGCTCCCAAGCATAATCGAAGAACCTTTTTTTGTACAACTTGTAATTTTTTCACCCTGTTGAGATTTATGAATGCGCTATATAGTTACCATTGAATTTGATGAGGGATTGGTAAATCCGCGGAACTATTGTGCTCCCAATTTAATACCTGTGATTGCTCGAAGCAGATTTAGGACTCCTATCACACTTCTGCAACACGAACTCTAACTGTGTGCGTTACAATAACAATTTGCTATCAAATACCATTCCTAAGTATTTAATTGTATCAAATTTTAACGTTTTGGTTTTTTTTTTTTCAAACGAAGTAAAGAGGGAGACACGATTTAATTTTCTGGTAAATATTATTTAGATTTGTCTATATTTATAGACAGATCTAGATCCTGTAGAATCTCATAAACGTCAAGAAGACCTTTCTGAGCTTTTTTAACCGCAGTTTCCACGGAAGCCGTGGTGACGCAAATAGCTAAGTCATCGGCAAACTGAAACACTAACAGACTTAGGTATAAAAATGAACTCAAAAATACTTCCCTGTACTAATTCTTTACCCGAATAAAAAGAATTGTACTTTTTATATATCTGACCGTTAATTTTCTCCCATTGACTCAAATATCCACGAACATATGTTTTTATTAATATTAAATCCTACTAGTTTATTCTATAATGTTGAAAGATTAACACATTATCGCATGCAGACTTAATATCAATACAAATAGCAAGACATAGATTTCTGGATGTAAAGAGAATGAACTTAATGTATCGAAACCATACTGAGAAAGTGAAAGTTTCTTAAATTTATTAGCCCACCATTCTAACCTGAATTTTAATATATTTTCTAGAAAGTTTTACATACACACGACAACAGGGAAATAGGTCTGTATGATCTATAATTTTTTCTATTGAAGGAGAAGCATCGAAAGTCGCTAATGGTTTTCTCCTTAGCGCAACATATAGATTACACTCGGCACCCCAACCACCGATATCGGCGATCTTATAGCGTCGGTGAATCTTTTAACTGTAGGCGCTAACTTATTTACGGGGCTGAATGAATAAACTTTTCGATAAATGAGTATTGTTCTGATGGAGATATGGCACAGGAATTGGCTATATTAAATGTTTGTATTTAGTCCAGTCAATCCGATAGTAAAACCTTCCGACTGCGACAAAAAGAAGTACTTGCTGAAATTATATAACTTAATTTGTATAAGGGAGATGATCGCTACTCGTGGGATCTTTTCCTATTAGCCAATTAATCTTTTCACAGATACCAGAGGAAGCCAAAATTAGATCTAAATTATTAGGAGCCTAATTAAATCTAGCAATTCGTGTGGGCTGTTCTGTGTTTACAATATAAAGGTGATGTTTCATTTATACAATTCGAAAGTTTATGACCTTCATAATTGCGTACAGATGAATCCCGAACCGAATGGAGACAATTTAAATCCCCAAGAATAAAAAAAAGGATGTTTGTTATTCTATTTATAAGCGGCTTACACCGCTATTAAGTCAAATTGAAATTTACGTGTTTTAAAAGTGATTCCCAAAGCTTGAATTACGTACCCAAAATTCGGTATATTAATAGTAAAATGTTCCGTTGTCAGTGAGTTATGAATAATGATATCCACCTCTTCACCCCTTCTATGTGTACGATTGCAACGTAAGATTTTATAATTAGAAATTCTAAACGGCCGATTTAGTTTGAGCCAAGTCTCACGTAACACGCAGACAGACGTTCTTAGACAGAAACTTTACAAGTTCTCCCTGACAACCATAGGCAGACCTACAGTTCCACTGTACTATTTGTATGTCATTTAGAATATCGATTTTTTCTGAGAATTACGAACGCTAAACCTCCTCCTCTGCCATTTAGTCTGTCATTACGAATTATGCTATGAGATCCCACTTAACACTTATGATTTTTTGTAACCAGGTTTTGAATATTCCGCATATTTGTATATTTAAAATTTTTTTAACGTTTAACTCTAATTCTTCTCTGTTCGAATATATGCCTCTGAAGATCCATAATATTATTTTAAAGGATTTCATGGTTATTTATTATTATGATTTTTTTTTTGCGGCAATGCACGTAGATTTTTCCCTCTTTTCTTTTCATATATACGTATATTTGTATTTATTAATTTTTTATATACATTCGTACACACACCCATATACACACACGCACACATACATATATATAAATATAAATTTTATATATGAATCAGTCTACACAAGTATTATAAAACATTTTATTGTCGTCTGCTTTGATTTATTTTCATTATTATTATTATTTCCTAACTTGTCTTATGTTCTTCCGTGAATTTTCTCTCTTAACTGTCAATTTCATTTTGTTTTGCGCTGTTATTTCTTTTAATCGGTATTGACGCGTCCCAGACGTTCTATTATACGTTAACACTGTCTTGGAATTTATCTGCACTGACTATAACTTCTTGATCTGCATTTGTAGACGTTTGCTTTTTTGCATTATTATATACTTCTCT
Source organism: Coronaproctus castanopsis (assembly GCA_032883995.1). Taxonomy (NCBI): domain Eukaryota; kingdom Metazoa; phylum Arthropoda; class Insecta; order Hemiptera; family Monophlebidae; genus Coronaproctus; species Coronaproctus castanopsis. The sequence goes on from CM065054.1 coordinate 47,917,817, forward strand.
CGAAGGTCGTTGAGTAGGAAAAGAGAAAGGGTCATTATCTTCTCTTGGCTTTTCCTATTATTATGGAACTTGTTGAGTCATATAGAGACCCAGTCAATTGTTCCTCAGTATACGTCTTCTCCTTTTTAAACTGATGGGACTAGATTCGATATATGTATTTTGAGATTGGTAGTTTTTCATAGTTAATATTTCGATTACAGCACACTTCATTATTAATTGCGTGATGATTTTGTAGTACCGGGAATTCGTCATTCGCTTGCAATGAAGCGATTCGATGATTCTATCACTGAAATATGATGGTTCCCTATTAATATTCGTGATGAATCTGTTTAAAGGTGATATTTCATCAGAAGCTTCCGAATAACTTTGATATGCCATTAGTTTTTTAAAATCACTCTGTCTCAAACGTTCTAGACCGTCTCTTGTAGTTGGTGAATGGTTGCTACGACAATTTATGCAAAATTTATTTATCTCACAGCGAGTTCCGTAGTGAGAGTCCGATGAGCGATTAATGCGTCTGTTTTTATTTGCCTTACAGTTAGTTGATGTGTGAGAATAATGATAACATTGACGTACAAGCATTATATATGGTTCGACTTGGAATTTTACTCTATTTATATAAACATACTTAGGGATATTTTGACCATTAATAAATATTTGAACTGTTTTAGATGGTGCAAACGTGGCGTTTCCATCATGGTAGAATTTCTTATTTAATCTCACGATCTTACCGACCGTATATATAATCCGCAGTCCAGTTCGTCCAAAATTTTATTCTTAGGTCTATATTTCTGATAACGACAGATCTAGTCAAGTAGAACAAAGGGATGTACCGTTTAATTCCGTAGTCTTTAAAGCTGCCGTCTAAATGCGGTTAGCCGTTAATTTACTTTTGCAATTAACAATTACTTTAATTCTACCGGATTTTTTTTTTTTTATTTCATTCTAAGTATTGTAAAGTTTTTAAAATTTTCGCGACTTTTAAACTGGTTATATTAACGTCTCGACTGTAAGGTTCGAACATTACTTTAAATGAATCGACGTCATTGTCTTACGTTAAAATCGGTTTATTTACGGCTTTATTATAATAATTATTATTAGTAGTAGTACCGTTATTTATACTATTATTACTATTTATATCAGAATTGTGATAAGTATTACCTGCGTAACTGACATCGCGTACGAACAGAATCGATAAATCTCATTTTATCAGCTTGCATGATTATTATTACTTACCGAGTCTTCATTCAGCCATCGTACTTACCCCACTCTCAGGGGGGGGGACGATCTACACTCCCCGCCAACACCTCGTCTATCCGTTAGAAACGGTCCATGTATTCAATAAGAAGTATGTGCGATAGGACAAATTTAAGTAAAAGGTATAAACAGTTGAACACAGAAGTACGTGTTGCATTCATAACGATGTACACGATAATCTCGTAGTGGGTATGTAGAAAATAGAATAAAAAATATCAATTACTTGTTCGCATTACGGCGGTGGTGCGAAATTTTTCGTTTGATGTCTCGATGTTTAAGGTTTATAGTAAAATAATGTACCTCGACGAGAATTATCAGTTTCTTCAACAACGCTTAATGAAAACTCGCTTCAACATTGCGGAACTCTAAAAGCTGTAAGAGAAATATCTGCCTTTTCACGTGAAGATTTTACCGACTAATCTTCTGCAGTAGCTGTATGACGTCTAATACGAATAGTAATGCAGTAGAAACCCGTGTTGGTGTTGGGTAAAGATTTTCGAAAGACCAACGAAACAATTCGAATCAACGGAAAATGTTCATTTATAATCTGTACATACGTGTATATGTACATATTATATGTAATTTATAAAGTAAACGAACGTTTTAAAACGTACCTATAGGTTTCAGATAAAAATCTGTCACCGGTTTATGTTTTTTCAAAATGAAACACCTCTTCTTTACGTGAGATTGAAGTTTTTTTAGCGCCATTTTATCACAGAGCGATTAAACCTTCCAATAGGTGTAGATCTGGATTACCAAAAGTGTAAATATCTTAATAGATTAAGGACTACGATTGGGCGTACAAGGAACAATATGAAGAAATGGAACAAAAAGCTGCACATGTGACTGCGGTGAATCACAAACAATGGAACACCTCATCGAATGTCAAGCTGGTCCGCACAACTGTACCTTTAACGACGTCCTCAAATTGGATGGAAAAATAATGTTTTGGACTTGTGGCATAATGTACTATGATGAATTTTCGCGATACGACGAAGAAGAAGGCAGAGCGATTCATCGTCTTGTTCCTCCACATATTGAATAAGTGTACTTACACAAATTCTGGTCAATCTAGGTTAACTAGTTGTCGGATATTACATAAGAGGTTAACTGGTTGTTGGATATTAAATAAGATTAATTCTTCTATATGTTTAACGTGTAACTCGATTTTCTACGTATCATATATTTCATTGTTCCACATAATTCTCTTCGTTTCAATCTTAACTTTGCTATCACAATCGATGAAATATTCGCCGCGTCAAACCAAAAACGAATTCCTAACTTTCCTCAACTACTCAACACTCCTCCAGCTATTGTAATAGCTTATTTTTATCCCATACGTATGTAGTAATTTAATTTGTAATAAAACCGTGCTGCTCTCCTCTGTAACAGTAAACAGAACGATATATTTTATTAAAAAAAAAATTGGAAAAGCGAATCTCTATGTTATTCGTAAAATTCAATTGAACAAAGCAATGTCACAGGCTTTATCCAAGTATTAAATTTAAAACTGACTTATTTTTTTTCATATATATATATATTTTTTTAAATTGTATTTTTATTATTATTATTTGTACTTTAAGATGATAAACTTTTTATCTTTAATTACTATTATCCGAAGGAAACTATTAATTAAGTGCATCTGTTGCAAAGACGAGAAAAAAGTGATGCGATGACAGTTTTAACTAGTTAATTTTCAAACTTGTAAGAAAAATTAAAATAAATACATTCATCAATACCTGGCGTATTTTGTAATAGTGATAATTCACACTGTTCAGTTCTCAGCAGGTGATGCGATTAATTGTTCGTCTCTAGGAGAGTCATGTACGTGTTTGTTTATATGAAGGCTATATGGATTTCCAATAATTCAGTAAGTCCCGGTAAATATGTGGATACGGGATAAAATTATAATAATAATAATAATCCATTTTTATTTCGTTTAATTTAATATCATACACATAATTAAAGAAGAAATGTATTCGATCAGTTCGATATAATGTGACTGTTATATCATCATTATTATTTATTAGTACTTTAATTATTTTTTCAACGATTACTTCTTCGGGTTTTAATTTTAATTTATACATTTTTTGATTTTTATTTTATATTTTTTCTTTCCATCATCACTTTTTAAAATGTACCGGGTGTGTTATATTGAAATAAATTTGATTTGAATTGACACATATAGTAGATAGTTTTACCATACAGTATCAAAAACGCCTACACTCGTTGTTAGTTAAATAATTTTACAATATTTTGGTTAATATATATATATATATATATATATATATATATATATATATATATATATATATATATATATATAAAAGTTATTTTCGACGTGAATCGATCACAACAGTGCAAAGAGAGTTTAAAAAAAAAAATCAAAGTTACGCGCTGTAAACATGTATCATCTCGCAATTCAATTTTAAGGCGGTTGCAAACTTTCGAGAGATAGCTTCTGCAACGGATAAAAAACGTCCTGGACAAAAAAAAAAAACAAAAAAAAAAAAACGGTTCGTGCCCTCACAAACATCGATTGAGTTCGGGCAGCGATCATTCGGAGTACCAGACTCTCTGCTCGTCGTCATGTTGCTTCTTTAAACCTGCCGAGACAATCTGTTCGCCGTATACTATTGTAAGACTTGAAATTTCACCCTTATAAACTGGTTACTCAGGAATTAAAAAGTACTGACCATGCACAACGAAAATTTTTTGCTGAAACGATACTGAAAAAATCGAAGCGAAGAGATCGATTTAAATAATTTTTTAATGAGCGATGAAGCTCATTTTCAGCTATCCGGATTCGTAAACAACCAGAACTGACGTTACTGGTCCGAATCTAATCCGAATTCAATCAAACAGAAGCCGCTACACAGGGAACGCGCTATATGGAGATGATAAACTGTATTTGTAGCCCTCACTTCGTCGTCGTCATCGTCTGTGTCGTACATGGTTTCAACAAGATGGTGCGACGTGTTCGGCAGAAACGTTCACAGCACTGAAAAAAGCGTTTAGTGTACCGCATACTTTCGCGATGCATGGATTTCGCTTGGCCGCCGCGCTCGCCAGATTTGACCGCTTCGTTTTTTGTTTTGTGGTAATATCTTAAGATTCGCGTTTACGAAACATGTCCACGAGATCTAGAAGACTTGAAAACTCGGATTCCAGCGGAAATTTCAAAAATTCATCAACCTACATACGATAAAGCGTTCGAAAATTTGTAAAAAGACTGAGTGAATGTATTGTTGCAAATGACGGTCATCTGAACGATATTGCGTCCCACAAATGATTGTGCTAATCTATCGTTTTTCTATTTTTAAATAAAATGTTATTCAATAATTTTAGTCGAGTAGTTTTGGAGTTATTCAAAAAACAAAAACCATCCGTTTTCTCTGGGTCACCTTATATATACTTGAACTATTAACCCTTGTGTTTGTAACCATATTTTGTGTGATAATGTTTTTTTAAAGTAGCCTCCAATCGTCACAACATAATGAAATAATAACAATTAAAAAAACCGAATAAAAAAATAAATAGAGTAACGATAATAAAATATTACATTAATTTAAATTATTTTTAGAAGTATACATCATATATATTAATTCCAATTGTATATTCAATCTATAGATTTTCATTGTACAGTTAAATTGTTTAATAAGTTACTAGACTAGTTTGATATTGATAAAATGCATTTCAACGATAAATTTAAGTAAATTATTTCTGAAGCGTTTTATACAAGGTATTTATTTTATAGAGAACTAATTACTTACAATCATTTCGAATCTTCAGATTTTACTTCAAAATACATTAGTAGTAAGCCTGAATATTCAATTTGGATTTTTTTTTTATTAATAATATGTTTTGACGAGTCTACCGACAAACGAAATATCAGTTTTATAAATTTTTTTTTTCACTACTAAATAAAAATTCTCATATTCATAATATATTAATAGTTACACAGATTATCATAGCGTCTAAAAATAACTTTTATTCAGATGACTTAATACTAGTGTAAGTCAAATATTACTTTTAAGAAAAATGCTTACTCTCACCACATGTGTTTAATGTTTACATGGAGTTAATAGTTAATAAAGCGTTTGAACATACAAATTATGGAGTTGATAGAGGAGGAGAAAGATTGAAAGCGATAAAATTTGCGGACCAAGCAATAATTGCGAGATCTTCTAAAGTACCGCAGATAATGGTACAACGTTTAAATAAGATTGGAAAGGTACTGGGCATGAAAATCAACACGAATAAAACGAAGGCAATGATTAGCAGGAAGCCTCGAGCATTTCATATAGAAATTGATGGAGAAAAGATCAAGCAAGTACAATGGTTCAAATATTTCGAACAGATAGTATCACAGGATCTATATTGTGATAATGAGATAGCATATCGAATTGAAGTAGCGAAGTGTGCGTTCCAAAGAAAACAAATTATAGTAAGATAAAAGTCCATGCGCCACTAAATTTAAGAAAACGGATAGTAAAACTGTATGTAATAGCCCTTTATGGCGCTGAAACATGGACATTAAATAAAAAGAATAGAAATAAATTACATGCGTTCTAGATGTGGACTTGGAGGAAAATGGAGCGGATAAGTTGGATGAAAAAGAAAACAAACGAACAGGTGCTCGAACAAATTGAAGAAGAAAGATAGCTGATGAGTAGAATAATAAAAACACGCTTAAATTGGATGGGACACGTACTTCGACACGGCGGATTGCTCCGAAATGTATTAGAAGGAAAGGTTGCAGGAAAAAGAAATCGTGAAAGACCAAGAAACACCTTCATAACAACTGTACTAAATGATACGGGACTAAGAAATTATGTCGAACTAAAACGTGCGGCTGAAGACTGGAATCGTTGGTAGACAATTATCCATGGCAAGCGACCAGTCTTAGGACTGTAGTACAATAATGATGATTAAATAACGTAATCATTCACAGTACACAGTTATGAACTTCAGTAAAGAGTGCGTCCTAGAAAAAAAAAAAAAAAAAAAAAAAAAACCAAGAATTAATATAGAATAATTCATTTAAATTTTAATTTATTACGACCTAAATAAAAAAAAAAGGAATTTTTGTGAACATTCTTAATAGGAATCATATAAATTAAGAAATATTTGAAAAATTGAAAACGATTATTGTACTTACGGAACAATATTCATTGATGAGGAAAAAGTTATATAATCTACCAAGAATTACTCTATAGTGATTTTGATGTGTGACATCATATATATATATATAAATAAAACAATAAAAAAATATTTAAATTCACTAAAAAGTTATTTTCTTTATGAACAAATACAAAGTTTTTCGGCTATTAAGTCATTATCAAGTGAAATATAAAAATAATTTTAAACATTTGTACAGACTTATAACAAATAAGATGTAAAAAATTATTATATACACAAGCATTAAACAACATTATTTTAAATATCTGGTAGTGAATGTGATAAAACAACACAATCAAAAATCAGTAATACAAAAATTTTTTACACAACAATAACACAAAGCAAAGTACAATATAAAATTTATACAAAATAATAGCACAATAACAATTTAAATAATCACATCCAATAATATAGTAAAATGTTGTACATAAATAAAAACACATAGCCAGTGAAGTAATAAAAAAAATAAAATAAATAAAAAATAGTTGTCCGTATAAACATAAGATTTACAATATACTTCTTAAAACTTATTCTTCTTCAAAAATTTTTTTTGTATTACTGATGTGTTGTTTTACAACATTCATTATCGGGTATTTAAAATACTATATTAACACTTGTGTATATAATAATTTGTAACATATTACTTTTTATAAATTTGTAAAAAATTTTAAAATTTTCATATTTCACTCGCTAATGGCTTAATAGCCGAAAAACTTCGTGTTTGTTCATAAAAAAAAATAACTTTTTAATGATTTTAAATAATTTTTATTGTTTTTTTTTTTTTTTTTAAATCGTTACATTCCAAACTTTTCAAATTATATAAAAAACACTGTTAATATATATACTTTACGACATAATTTAGCCTTGCTCTTGGCTAGTTATAAATTAACAAATATAAGAAATACAAATATTATAGAAATCAAATAGTGTAAATGAAATATTCGTATCTGGCAATTAATAAATTCATTCTTATTTACGTTTTCATGCACGATTTCCCGCATATAAATAACATTGAGGATGTCTTATACGCAGATGACACATCGCTGTTCTGCAGTTCCTACAGTCCAAATGCTACCAGCAATAGGTTACAATTTGGTGTTGATCGTGTTATTTTTCTAAATGGCAAATTGCTCTTAATCCTTCCAAAACGAAAGCAATTATTTTCATTCGTCGAAGGCTGTTTTTACTGACCAGACATCACGTCAGTGGCGTTGATATAGAACGGTCTGACCAGATACGCTACCTTGGTGTTATTTTAGACAAGAGGCTAACCCTTTTCTAAGCATATTAGACCATGCATCATTAAAGACAAACAGAGCAATCTGTTCTATCTACCCTATTTTCAACCATAAATCTCACTTAAATATTAATAATAAACTAATAAACTACAAGTTAATTATAAGGCTTATTTTAACATATTCTTGCCCCGTTTGGTCTTCAATCTCAAATGCTAGTTTTAATAGACTGCAATTAGTGCAAAATCGATGTCTTCGATGTATCCTCAATGTCCTTCCGTATACACTAAAATATCATATATTCATAGTGCTCTGCAGGTACCATATGTAAAAGACTATATCCTCAAACTATCCCAAAAATATTTTGTCAGTTGTAATGCGCACCGTAATAATTTATTTCCAGCAATAGAAAATTACGATTCGAGGGAACTATTAGATATACTAAGTATAAGCATCGACGCACTAAACATATTGTTCTCGTAACGTTATAATTTGTTTTCGTTTCCAGTACACTTATAAATTATATTACGTGTTCCTTATTAAATTAAACTTATATTTACTATTGTTTAAATCACCTATTGAATTTGTGATGGTTTTTTTGTCGAATTTTTCCATCAATACTATTTATATCTTGTATATTTATTATTTACCAGTTTATATTATTAGTTACCTTCATGAATGGAGAGAGCCTCCGGTACATTTATTAAATATTATTATAACTTTTTAATATAATGTCAAATATATTCATTTTTACATTTTTCATTTCTTTAACTGTATACAGGTAGAAAGCGAATAAGAATAATTCTCGCAAAAGTTCAAGCGTCAACCAGAACATATATTTATTTAAATTATTTTTCTCTTTATGTAAAATAAATAAAAAAAAAGACTACTTATTTAAGCGACATTTTTCAAATTAAATGATAATAATCGTAAAGAATTTAAAATTTTTCATACAATGAAGTATTATACAAAAATTAGCGCGAATGAAAAATAAAAGTATTATTTCAATCCGGGTTACATAATACGTGTACATTTTTTTTAACGACCACTTAAATATGAATCAAAACAATTTTAGTTGCTAAGTAATTGTGCGGATGGTTTACTATTATATCAAGCATTAATTAATTGTTTCCGCATGAAAGCGCGTATTTAACATGCAATTTTGTTGCATGCTAAAGAAGATCTGACCACACACAACTTTCGGTGATGTCAGACGAGCAGATGCTGTAGCTTCGAACTGTTGCATCTACCTAGTTATGGAAGGGTAAGACGGAACTGCAGCATTCTTGTTCACACGAAAATAAGTTTTAGAACGACGTTGCACTACCACAATCGAGTGTGTTTCATAAAATAGATCGGACCACAACTTTCGGTGTTGTCGGACGGACAGATGCAGTAGCTTCGAACTGTTGCATCTACCTAGTTATGGAAGGAAGAGAGGGAACTGCAAAATTCTTCTTCACATGAAAAGGAGTTTTAAAACGACGTTGCACCACCGCAATCGCGTGTGTTTCATAAAACGAGAAATCACGTCATGACTGCTAATAAAATGCCATCTCACGCGCTTTTCAGTCGTGACGACTTTTTTTGGATTGGTTTTGATTTGTAAAAGTACATATATATTGTTAACGTTAAAAATTATATACCAAATAAAATTAAGAAACGTAGTTTATGGCGTATTTCTTTTTGTATCAAGCTCTTTCAGTCATACATTATAAAATTGTGACAAAAAATTAATTTTATACAAGTGTCCATTACACAATACTACTTCCTAGGTGAACTGTAGATAATTTTCAATTGTATTTTTATGAATATTGTAAAAATTGATACATTTCACCTCAAAAAGAAAATAAAAAATTTTTGTTAACATTAAAATTTCATCTACCATATAGTGTATACATCGTGACTGAAAGGATTAATGCAAATTACTATATGGGCATAAAAAAAAAAAATTCAGAAATGAATACTCACTTGTTGGTATACATTTTCAATTTGCTCTACGTTTGATGGTTACTTTTCCTTTAATTAACTGCGAAAGTCGTACTTTAAGCCTGCTACCGCTGTTGTCAATTCTATTAACCCAAATCTTGAAAATGACAATTCACACAGATTATATTCGAAATTCAATTAATTTATAAAAAACGATTATCATTTTTTGTTGAATATAATTCATTATCGAGAATTTTGGTAATTTCAATTTTATTTTCTTACAACTCAATCGTAATATCGGGACAATAAGACAAATGCTTATTAATAGGCACGAATTAAAGTTGAATATTAATTATAGAAATGAAATGTAGTCATATTGATCGCAGAGATATTGAAAATTACGCGAATTTAAGTATTCGAAAAATTATCTATATCCATCTATATAATATATATATATATTAGTGATAGGCATAACCGACTAATTAGTATAACCCCGTTTCTAAAAACCGGCTAATTTTTTTTTTTTTTTTTTTTTAAAGTTAGATTTATTTAAATTTTTATTTGTACAATGTAAACATGGGCGTAGCTAATTAAAATATCCCTATTTGATAATAAGTTTTTTTTTTTCTTTTTCTTAATGTACACCTGTACAAATAGACAATAAGTACATGAGTTCAGTTAAACACATGTAAAAGTACGACGATATACAGGCTCTGTGCTTCAATAAACAGTCCGCCGGTTTTGAATTATGCTACAACAGCAGTGTCTTGATCTGTATGACCTTAGATCATTTTGTAGACGCAGAGTTCGTAAGTACGTCATGGAGTGTTCGTCGATTTAGTCTTCGGACCGGATTATCTGGCAGTGTCGACGTGTCGATTCGCCGAATTTGAGGGTTTGGATGATTAGAGCATTTGCCAAAAAATGTTTAGTATTTATTCTGATAAATCTGTGTGACTTTAGGAACTTGCAGATCATGGTTTAACGTATCATTTGTATGCGAAAAAGTGTTTTATACCTTTCTTATCATTACAGCAGCACCACCATGAGCAGTTGGAACATGATGACTACTATATATGTTATACCCAGAAATCGAACATGAGCTGTTTGCTGTCAGATGAATTTCCGTGATAAGAGCTACATCAATACGTTTTCGTTTAAGAAAAAATTCCAGCTCTAATTTTTTCTGCTGAAGTCCATTTGCGTTTCATAGCATAATTGCTAGGGATGATTGATTTTGATGATAAGTTACATAATAAATAAAACAGATATAAAATAAATGTATTTAAAACAAAGTTAAAAAATATATTTCAGTTGAAGAGTAACTAACAGATAATCTAGAAATGTATGAACTTTGCGAAATAAATCATGTAATTACGAAAATTTTAGAACTCCATCGATAAATTGAATATTTTTTAATACAAGATAAGTATACGTAATCGGTGTTTTATAAAATCAATAATTTATTCCACTAAAATATAACTAAGAATTACCGTATTCAAAATCCGATTAATTTTCAATCTGAAAGCTACTAATATCGACATACATTTAGACTTTCTAGTCGATTTAATAAGATAATCTGGAATTAAAATTTTCGATACGAATCATGTAATCGTACGAATTTTTTAAACCCCGTTAATAAATTAAGTATATTTTAATACAACGTGAATATCTGTAATCGACGTTTTACAAAATCAATAATTTATTCTAGTAAAACTATAACTAAGAATCGGCGTTTTTAAAATCCGACTACTTTTCAACTGGTTCTAACAAAATATACTTTCGATATTTTTTGTATTTCATATTCTTTTCCTTCAATCAAATTATAATTACTGTTAAACTCTTATTATTAAATCGGAAACAAACTTTGATAAACACAGTAAAAAAAAAAAAAAAATAGAATATTTCAGTTGAAATGTGATTACTTCATTTCAATAACCAAAATAACTGAATAAATAGAACACACTAACCGATATCAGTACGTCATCCGATTTCGAAGTAGACGGTTTATTCTAAACCACATTACATACTTCTTAACATATGATGTAGAAATTAAATAAAAAACATTAAATTTACTTATACGGACAAAATAACAGCTTTACAGGACTCATAAATATATGTAAACATCTTATATAAAGAAAAAAGAATATTTAATCAATTACTTAAATTAATAAACAAATTAAAAAAATATACTTTCAGAAAAAGACTGATTTATTCGGTTATATTGGAAAACCCAAATTAGTCGGTTATTTAAAAAACCAGTATTAGTCGTTAGTCACAAGTCGATTATGCCCATCACTAATATAATACATACATATATATATATATAACAATAATATAATACATACATATATAACAATAATATAATAATTTTTTTAAAACTACGTGATCGAACTAAATTGAAATGTAAATTAACGATATTTAAAGTTGACGAAATTTAACTGTTGATTGAAAATGATATAATTGATTATTTTCAAATTCGAATTAGAAAGTTACGCGCATACCGGTAATATACGGTATTTTATAACTTTTATAATTTGAATTTCAGATTTCTATTATCGAATAAATCTAAATAACTTATTAAACTTCTGAACTTGATAATATGTTTAATTTTCTATCCGTGAATTTAATCGGCCAAAATATCACTAAAAAAAAAAAAAATTAACACCTAATAAAACGTTGCCGTAATGTGTACGCAGCTTGTTTAATCTATTTAGACTGGAACCAAATCATGGCTTAAGAGATTTTTTCTATTTTGTTTTATTAGAGTTTTTTATTTGTTTATTGCCACGATCTAGACTATTGGAAATGTCGACTTTTATTAAGATTAAAAATATTTATTCCTTAATTAATAAATAAAAGACTAAAGAATAGATACGTTAAATATAATTTGATATTAAATAATATAATAACGAAACTCACTAGACTATTTTTAATGGACGATATAATTCCCGAATATCTAGGCAAATTTTTTCCTTCCACGTAAACTGGTTGACCTCGTAAAAACCTTAAGAAGAGAAAATCGATAAGATTAGTAATTTTTCTTCGTCACTAATTAAATTAGTAGAAATTTTTAAAAATTTTACGAGAATTCGATTTAAAAGTATTTCGCCAGTAATGTAAACAATACGGAACGTACTAGTTACATAATTACACGAGAGTTTTTTCAGTGGCCTTGGATATCCCGATGCTGATGATAACATAGAATATTTTCGGTTTTAATGTCTTCGTTTTTTTCCGATTTTATATCTAATAACAATAATCGATCTCCAACATGTAATAAGGAAAATTCTAAAAATCTCTACTCTATATATGGAGTCTGCATTGTGCGGGAAGATGAAATGCTGTAATTAACTCACATATTTCTACCACGATCAATAATTAATTCATCCGAGAAACGCCTCTGTAGCGTGTAATACACGCTTCCTATATATATATGCCTAACTTATAGTCTTACACTATCCGCTCTCCATTAAGGATTGCGGTTTGGAGTCTCTCTGCCGATGTTTTAATATTAGATTTAAAATTCGACATTTCTCATACTCGTCGGTAGATAAAAGTACATACCATCATTAATTTATCACTCTAGCTTTTACATCTCTGTATAGGGAACGACCGCACATATACAAATTAATTTTAATATGTTATTTCTTCGGTTACAGCACACATATCACAACTACACCGTTAGAATATGCGTTGACGGATGATGTAAGGTGTACGTTCACATTCGTATATTAAGCTATTATTTTAGATAAAATATATATATATATATATTACCATCTCTTTTCGTATTTCAATTTGCCATTTTCTACTTTAGCCGCGAATTTTTCTTTATGCGATGAATTATCGCCAGCCTTATTAGTATGATGATTAGGCGAATTTTTACTAGTATTTTTTGAATCATGCTTCAGTTCGGAATTTTTGTGATTAGCCTTGCTACTAGACTGAACTTTAGATGTTTTCGAAGATGCGTTTCGCGTGTGCGAATTTCTAGAAATCGTAGCGTTACTTTTAGAACCGGAACCTGCAGCCGTTTTACCCGATCCGGCTGATACTTTAGCATTACTCTTTCCCGATATAGCAGCTGCTGCTGCTGCCGCAGCACTCCTCGTTGTCGGCATAGATAATGTTACGCCGGAGTTCAAAGCTATAAAATGACACAATTAATCAATACTATACTTTTTGTTTTGGTTTTTCGTATTTTTCGACTTTACGTAATTCTTCGATTTCATTATAAACGACCGAATTAAAAATATTAAATAAAATTAAAAGAATTACATTTTCGGAAAAAAAAAATATTATTATGTAATACGATCTTAATACTACTATTAAATAAGTATATCTGTTAGTAATAGAGAAATAAAAGTGAACATGTACGGTCAGCGAGACTAGAACTCGTTGAATTACTAAGTAATACTATCGCTGGATAATATATCAGTTAGATGACGCAATTAACATCGTGTCATCTGCAAATGTTGCTACTTGTACATGTTCATCAGTTGGAATCAATCAATAAATATTACCTGCTTTTCTCCTGGCTAACTGTTCTCGCATAGCGATTTGTATTAATTTCACATCGTGTTCCGCCTCTTTCGGATCAAGTTCAAAACGTATTTCGCCGGGCGTGTCGTTTTTTTTTTTCTTTTCGGGAACAGGAGGCGGTAGTTCGTTAGGTCGTCTTCTCAATTTACGCATTATCATGGGCCTGGGATCTATAAAATCGCCGTTAACGTACATCATGGTCCGTTCGTTTTCTAATATTTTCTTCTTTTCTTCTAATTCGGAGATTATAGATTCTCTCAATTCTTCTTTCTGAGCTTCGTATTCTTCTTCGATCATTTTCTTTTCCAGCTCGTATTCGAGTTTAGCATTGTTTATAGAATTTTCTTTCCAAATAGACCACATATTCGCTCTGTAATTAATTTTTCAATCAATTATCACAAATAATCCGATAAATATAGGTTTTAAACTTTATATAATATATATATATATATATTTAACAAACATAACATCGATTTAGCAGTAACGAATAATAACGCATTATTAAAATCAATCAATAACAACAAAATATAAGATAGAAATATATTAAAAAATTCGGGAGTATATAAATTAATTTGTAATCGATGTGAAAAATAATACATAGGGGGAGAAACAGGAAGACAATTCGCAGTAAGATTTAAAGAACATTTAAATTCATTTTAATTTTTTATAATGTGGAATGTAGCGATTTTACATATTTTTAAGTAATTATATTTAATTTATATTTTTAAAATTATGATGTTTTAAAATGTTTCACTTGATAATGGAAATGCCGAAAAGCTTTGTGTTTTCTTTAAGAAAATAAATATTAGTGATTTAACTAATTTTCAATTGATTTTTTATTTAAATTTATATGTAAACAATGATAAAAAATCATTATTTTGAAAATGCTGTATAGAATTAAAACACAAAAATAAATAGTATTAATCGAAATTATAAAATTTTATATACAGCAAAACGTTAAAAAAAAAAAAACACACTAGAAAAAATGGAAATAATAAAAGAAAGAGATAAAAATAAGTCATTAAATTCAATGATAAATTTTGATGAATTAATTCTAAGAAGTATATTGTAAATTTCATTTTTTTTTTAAATTTCTTTCTGGCTATTGGTTTTTGTTTAATTATAAATTTTATATTGGACAACTGTTTTTTATTTTTTAATTATTCTTTATTTTACTAACTATATTGCTATGTAAAAATGTTTCTATTACTATTCGTTGATTGTGTTGTTTACCCCACACATTCACAGATTGTTTTATTAATACTGGTTTTCATTGCGCTGATTTTTGTGAATTGTAATCTTAAATTAATATGTTTTCATTTAATATTTTTATCTTTTTAAATATTCATTTGATAATGACCTAATAGTTGAAAAGGAAAATTAACGATTTTTCATAAAGAAGAATTTTAGTGATTTTTAACTTTCCTGTTCATTGTTTATTTTAAGTGTAACATTTAATTAAAATAGAACGTTTCAATTCTAAACATATTTACGTAGCACATTGCAAATTATCTAGAATTATTTAAAAATTAGTATTATACACAAAATATTGTTTTACATTTTCACCCTTTCAAGTAATTTTCGTTCATTAAAATATATTTATAATTTCGTGTAAAATGTTAATAAAGGTTGAACGCGTACATTTGGTCATCAAGACTCTGATTTTTTTAATATTTAAATCATCTACATCCATTTTCCTCTATCTTAACTTGACAAGAATGTTATTTATAAACTTTTCTACGTTATTATCGCACCATTATAAAAATTATTCTATCCACTTTTTACAACGTATTTTTTGTATTTTAGTATCTGCGTTTTACGAATATACACACACACACACACATATATATATATATATGTATAAATAAATAATTTTGCAAAAATGTTTATAAAATAGAAGTAAAAAATTATTATTCAACGAAAAATATGTAGACATTGTTTAATTCATCTAGTATTAAATGTTTAATACTCTTGAAGAGTGAAATCTTTTAACATATTTAATTTTATAAAATATCGCTATTTATCAAACGTGTTTTCACAGTTTTCCTACAGCACTCAGTAGATAAATATTTCATTATTGATGGTGTGATTTAGTATTTTTCGTTTTGTATTACACATTTTTCAGATTTTTCTTTTTTAGAGTATTGTACCGATATCCGCGTTTATATGATTTACTTTCACATCTCTTCGTTAAATGAAGTACATATATCATCTACTAAAACAAGTAGTTTCTCTCTCTCTCTCTCTCAAAAAAAAAAAAAGGCTTTGTTAATTTCATTATAAAACACATTTTAAAGTACTCCAAAAGAAGATTTTTATTTTAACGTTAATAAATTAATATTTATTTAATAATAATTGTTGTAATATCTTCACTATTCTATATTCTTACTTTCGCACAATGTTCAGTATTAAAAAATTTGATTTGGATATACACAGTAAAGAAAAAAACAAATAATTTTATATCGGTCAAGAATAACTTAAATCATCGAGAAGAAACAATATTTTATCAAAATTATTAATCTGACGAATGTGAATATTTTTGATTTATCGAGCTAACCGGTTTTGATATCTCTGATTCAGAATTTGAAGATGTTGCATAAGTACGGGATGTTTACCCTCCTTTAATTGCATTAACTGCGTTTGAAACGGTTTCATTTTATCGGAACGTAACCTGTGTGAAGTAACATACTTTATTTAAATAAAATCAAAACATACGAATAGGTTCATATTATTAAAAACGAAGTTAACGTGATGTCAACATTCGTTTTTAGATAAATCTATATCCATTATTAGAAATAAAATCAGTTATAATATTATGTTTATTTCAAATGTGAGGATTAAATTTTTGTTTGTTAACATAGATGTATTTTTTAACAACATGAATTTGAAAAATGTTATCTTCTTTCGTTATTTAACATTATCTATTACAAATACGAATTACTTTTATAGTATGTGATTCTAGTGAAAAAATTGATTATTCATTTTTTAAGCTAAATAGCTATTATTATGTAAACACGAACCGTGCTCTAATTAAACGAGTTTAAACAGTTTAATCGTGAAATATCGCGTATTTTTTATTGTGGTACGATTTATTTTTAATGATATATGATTATGTAGACGCTAACATTCAATGTGTAATGTGGTACATGTATTTAAGATAATATACATTAAATCGAATAAGAATTTTGTTCGACAAAAGAAATAATAAATTACCACGGCAAATGAATAAATTATATAATAAAAAATTCAAATTTACATTAATACTTTATAAAACTATCTGCCAAAATGAAACAACCTTAAATATAAATTTTTAATTTTGATCATTCCTAAGTAAAATATTACACGTTCCTTGTACCTACTAAAATTATTATTTTCATTCATAAAGAAAATAAATATTTCGATGATTTTATCGTTTAATATTAAAACACAATCTACATTTCGATCGAATACATTATTTTCAGTATTCTGAACATATAAAAAAGAAACATACCAATCTACAAATGGACGTGCACATAAAGCGGCGCATAATAAATTGGAATCACTATGGTTCGCATGGCCACAATTTTTAATACCTATAAATAATTTTTAAAAAATAGTAACACATGGTGTAATAATATTTATGAAGAAAGAAACACATAAGTAACGATTGAAAAATATACAAAACACAAATACCTGGTTTACAAGTCGGTAGTTTTAATGTTTCTACAACGCTGTAAACTCCTTTGTTGCTTGCATCTTTCGATTGCAGCAAAAATGACTGTAATTCATCTTTTTTGACATTATTTTTTTTATCTTTAAAATTATTTTTTTCATTCCCAGCCATGTTAAAACGAGAATAACTAGATACTTAATTTCATTTTCATGAAAATTTTAATCAGTGTAGACACTATCAAAATAAACGATATGTATGTTCATTTTTTTGGCTAATTTTCTAGTTTTTAAACCATCTCAAATATAGATAAAAACTAATATTGAATGTGAATATTGAAAAATATACGAATTTATCTAAATCAAAAGTAACGACATCAAAATAAATTTAACAAATAGTCATAGCACTTATAGAATAACTTCAGTTACAATAAAGACAGCATATGCAAACACATTTATGTTGGTGTGTGTTATCTGTTGTATCGCATTTTTGATTTTTACTTTAGTTAGTACAAATTTGAAATTATTTTTGCCAATAACATAATATATTTTTGTGTAATAAAAATTATTTATTGATACATTCGGGAATACACAGCTCAAAAAACGACGATGTGTGTAGGTTCGTAAGTTATAATTGTTGTTTATATACTTGTATTTTGGAGTTTATTTCCTTCCAAGTCCAAAGATAGTGAAATTATACACATAAATCACATTTCAGTAGTATTGAGTAGGAGGGATTTTTTGAACGAACTAAACATTTTAAAATAATTACAATTTCTAAAAAGCGCGACTGACCACGGATCTCGATACTAGCGACATTTTGCGGGAACGTGATAAATAGCGCCGATGTGAACAATGACCACATTTATCGTAATTGGTTTTAAAAAATTCACTAATCACTTCTATGAAAATGTGACTTCTGAACAAAATTTTACTTTACAAAGGTTAACATTTAAACGAATTCCAAGGTGTTACCAGGTAGTGTTGAGTATGATTTACTTATGGTGGTAGATATTGATGGAAATACGTTGAGTACAGATTAGAGAAGTCGCTTCTGATTTTGCCACTCGGTTGAATATTGAACAAAATATTTTTTCAGAATTATTTCAAAATTATAATGTTATTACTTATAATTATCTATATATTCATTTATGTCTTATCTGGTTACTAAAAATTTAATTTGTTCATAATGCATAATACACTTAAGCGGTTAAAGTTATGTACATTAAAAAAACTTAGTAGGCTTTCTAAACTTGAAGTTTCTAGAGCTAGTTACAAATCTTGTATCTCAAAGTTCAGCATGAGATAGACCATACAAGATGGTTCTTAAGAATCAGGTTAGTTTACTCATGCCCGATCTTTTGGTCTCTGATGTATATTTAAAAACTAATCAGGATAAGGTCTGCGCTCTATTAGATTATTTTTTGCCGCGGGAAGCTGATCTTTTGTTAACTTATGGTACTTTAGCGACTGTTATCGATAATTCACTTATTGTAAAATTGGTTAAGAATTTCACTAATAGGAAATAACTGGAAGTAGTTAAGCGTCTTAATTTGCTTTTTCCAAATCTACTGATCACTATGTTTAAAAAATGCTTATTGTTGAATACCTTTCCAAAATGCTGGAAATTAGCTAAAACTACTACAAAAACCGAATAAAGATTTGTCCGAAGCATTAGTTTATCGTCCTATCTCTCTACTAAATGTCGTAGGGAAGGTATTTGAAAAATTTATTAATAGATGGTGTTTTCCATTTAGTTTTTGATTAAAGATGGGCTCTGCGTTGGCCCCTACTCTTTCGAATATATTGTACTCTGTAGTTCATCATAAAATTCATATTGTTTCTGTTATCTCTTATGCTGATGATCTTAGTCTAACTTTTAAATCTACACAGAATCAGAGTTTCTTAAGTTTACCGTATGTATTAAAATACTTAGGATCTACAATATCAGATATAGGCTTCACTTTCTCTTCAACCAAGTGTAAATTCTCAGTCTTTGGTCGAACAGGTGAAAACGCTAGAATTATTATCTTCGTCCACCATTGAACATAGTAGGGAATTAAAATATCTGGGTATTGTTATTGATGAAAAATCAACCTTCTTGTCGCATATTAAAAATATCTCAGCTAAGTGTACTATCATTTACAATAAATTATCCCGGGTTAAAAATAACTCTTGGGGGCCTTGCCTTTAAGGAAAGGTTAATTCTATATAAAGGCATTGTGCAGTCCATATTAATAGGAAGGTGTTGGATTGTGTTAATAAACAATAGCGTAAATTTTAGTTTCGTATCTCTTCTTTGTATCGTAGAACACCAACTTCAGCTGCTTGTGTCATCTGTGGTGTTCTTCCGCTGGATCTTTATATTATGGGAAGGGCCGCTGCTAGTGCCTTCAGGCTGCTCAAGGGTAATCATTTCTACATTCGACAATTTGTAATCCTTGATTCTCTATTGTGCGCTCAGTAGCTGCCTTATAAGCAATATAAAAAACATATCTATATGATGCTTGTTAAGGAACGACAGCAAAGGTGGGACGCTGAACTTATTGGCAGGAAAAATTATGAGTTCCTTCCATATGTCTCACTGAGGCTTAAATGAAAAAAAAAATTAATATCAATTTTTATAATGTGCAATTATTAATTGGTAAGCTTGGATCATATTTATATGGGTTTAAGATTGCCAATTATCTATCATATCAGTTGATAGTATTGGACATATATTGTTTCACTGCCTTTTGCTGCTATTCGTGTTAAGTTTGGGATCCAGGAATCAAAATGCTTCCCCCTTTATAAGTTTCATAAAATCTTCTTAGAGTACTCAGAAGAAAATGCGTTTAAAGTTTAAATTAAGTAAAGTTTAATATCCTGTTCATTGTTTTTATTTTAACTTAATTCGAATGTTATCTCAAGCTTTACTTATTATTCCTTAAGTCTTTTTTCACGTTGGGTAGTCTGTAAGGGTATCCTCATTAAAAAAAAAAAAATAAAAAAAAATAATAAAAAAGAAAAATATTACTTATTGTTTTTATTTTTTTTACTTTCTTGTAGACAATGATATAACTTTTACTGGTTAATGATTACATGTATATTCATTTATTAAGATCTTATTTTTTTTTTATAAAAAACACAAGTGGGGATTTATGTAGTTATGTAAGTGGTTGTTAACAAGTTGTTTTTCTTTTTTCTTTTCTTTTATGTTATCATTATTTTCTTTTAATAACAGTTATTCTTTTATGTAAACAAGCTTATACAGTAGTTTATTATTTATACTATGATATAAGTTTATATCACGATTTTATTATAATTTAATTTGATATTTTATAAATCACAAATTCATTATACGCTTTCTTGGTGAAAAAAGGGACTAAGTATTTTTCATCCCGTTTCTATCACATATTATGTTATTGTAATGTGGAGGTCTTCTAATTTGTTCATGAACCTCTCTTTACACGTATATTTTTATTTTACTTTTCAACAGCGGGAATTAGTTTTTAATCGGTAAAAATTTCGCACAATGATTTCTTTGGAATCAAACAGCATTGCGTGTGCTGCTATCAAAAATATATATGTCACATATAAATATATCAGTGTCTTTTGAAGATTTTCCCCTCTCCCGCTTCAAAAAAAAATCTGCTAAAGTTTACACTAAATATCATTTATGACAGATATCCATTTATTTAATTTTAAGCTGTTCTCCTATTTGAATCGGCCTTTAATTATTACAATAACTGTAAAGATATTTTTCTGTCTTTTTTAAAATTTTATTTTATATAAAAGGGTGGATGCTATTATTGCTTATCCAATGTGATACTGTGGGAGACTGCTTATAATTTAATTGAAGATGATAACTTCTCTAGAAATGGAAATAATTTAACATTATCCAAATGGAGAAGGAACGATACATTATACAAAGGTGTAATATATAGGAGACGTAGTAAGATAAAGTAAAGCTCAGAATGTAGCGGTACCATTGCAACGCATTAAATAAAACATGATCGGGATTGCGGATTACCTGTTCAGAATGAAAGCGACAGAAGGGACTTTCAAAGACGATCGGGTCACAAATGATGCCAAAGCGTAATCTATTGATGAATAAAATTCCTTTACGATTAATCTATTCGAATAAAAATAACCATGGAAGTTTAGGAAGATATGGTTGAAGTTGATAGTAATTGGCGGGAGGTGATCGATTCTCAGGATAACAGAGTGAATAAGATAATAAATTATGGGTTTTTAACTAATGAATAAACAAATTCATTGCTTGGAATACCTTTATGACCTAGCACCCACAAGATGGATGCAAATATTCCCAAACGTTCCACATTATTAAGTTTTCTACGTGATTAATTCAATTAATGTTTCTGACACGTTCCATTTATCGTCTACTATAGCCTTTACCATACTTTTTAAACCGATAATAATAAGGTACTCCCAACAAATGTCTTAAGCATATTAAACATTCAGCAGTTAAATATCGAACAATGTTGGCATAGTTTTTACATGTTCCGAATATTGAAAGCTGGAATGAACACCGCTGCTTTCACTCCTCGATTTGACTTTGATTAAGGGTGTGTAGTGAAATCCACTCGGAGATATTATTGAAAGTGGCGAGGATTAGTGTGGAAGGGCACATACTGTAGTTTTCGGGGAAAAAGGATGAATTTTGTTTGTAGAAAAGATAAGAATATGGTAATATAAACTTTGAAGGTGCTTGTGTTCTTGTGAAACGCAAGTGAAATATTTAGTTATAACTGAAGAGAGCAGGGACATTTTGAGAAACGTTAGTTGAAATGAATTTGACTGGTGTATAAATAAAGGGGAATAATCTATTGTCATCCCAGGCTCACAAATACACAGACTAATGCGCTCGTTTCGCTCACGATTCAACTTACTTAACAATGCAGTCGATGCCGATTCGAAACTTCTCTAAACTTTCAAATTTCGTTTTGTGATTGCAGGGAACTTGGAATGATTACTCGTAATATACGGATTTTTTGATAAGATAATGATTTTCTTCATCATTACATGTTTTATTAATGCAGAAACCTACATCTTCCAGAAACCGAGTGAGTATGCAACTGGTAGTTGAAGTTGTTTCTTTTTTTATCCGTTAAAAATCATAAAAACAATTCATTGTTAATTGGTCATGCATATAAGAGTTATTAATTGTTACGGAATATTTGAAAATATTATCTAAGTTATTTTCGTTTTTAAAACTATAAAGAGTCCGAATACTGCAGTGACATTAAACGCATTATTCTCTGTTATTTTGTTAATCGTTAAATTGTGAAACTATCTGAATATATAACTACATGTCAAATGGCAATACAGAAAATGGAAAAAAAGTAAGTATGATAGTGATTAACTTAGTATTAACCGAGATTGCCTAAAGAAATTATAATCATTTTTTATTGAATTGTCAGTTGAACTTTTTCGTTTCCTAATTAACTGCGTATTTATTTTTTATTTTTTTTTTCTAAGCGACACATATACAACATTAGAGAAATACAAATTATTTCGAACAACATAGAATACATAAGTGTAAATAAACAAATGCACCGGCAAGGTGACATTCACGCTATCTATAAACATGACTTTCCATCCGGGACTGTAACAAGGAAGTATATCGATGTGGCCCATTGTTGCACCTAATAGTTTCGATAATTTAAAGTCTTTGTAATAACAATTTTTATTCTGCCGCTATTTACTAGACATTTTTCTTCTATTCCTTTTATTAATACAGCGACATATAGTGGGGAATTGTTGATTATAGGAACTTGTTTTATACAACTTAGTTTTTTTAAGATAAATGATGTGTCTTTTCTTTGTCAATCTGTTTTGCATATACAGTAAGCATTATAGCACTATGATCTGAGCATTGGACCTGAGTTAGCGTCTGTATTTTTTAGTTATTTATTCTAAAATTTACGTGCCATGCGCAGCAAGGATACGCATAAATCTGATTATATCTAAAAAAATAATAAATAAGTTAATTACGGTATTTATATTGCATAGTAGAATTTTGCACGGTGTAAGAAATTGAGTAGGTTAGAAAAGTACTATCAGAAGAGAAGGAAGAACTAATCTAAAGACCGAGAACACTTCGTGAGGTTATGGAGGCTGTAACGATTGGAGTTACATATGTTGCAAAGTGTAGCCATGTGCTAGTTCCGTGTACTCTCGCCAAAAACTAGCAATGAGATTACATCCTCTTCTTCGGCTTAGGTGACTCATGGCCACTACAAGAAGTTTTAACCGATTATTGCAAAGCGGTACTTCGATTTTTCCGAAATATTAGATACGATCAACTTTATATTCAATAATTACTTTCGGATGATCCTGGCGAGTACATGGTGCCACCCGACAAAAAGAACAACCAACGTAACATTGCACAATGACAATGATCGCTAAAGTTTTGTTCCGATGAAGGCAGCGCACTCTAGACACATCTCGTTATATCTAATTTACGATCTTTTTATATTTTCCATCCAAAGGATAGAGCTATTTAAAAAACGTAACACAATCCATTTGGTGTTTTCCTCGAAATTTTACTGTTGCAAATTTCTACATTATTTTCGATGTTTGTCGAAATTAATAATTTATCATTTTTTTTTCAAATTCAAATTCAAATTATATATTTATTTAAAGTCGACTTCTAGGTCATTCTACGATACAGTATAATTTAGACAATTATAGATAACTTAGTAATTGAATGATAATATCTTCTAAAAATAATTCTACCATATGTATATCGAGAATACTTGTAGATAATTCTATAGAAATTAAACGGAAAATTATGTCTTCTATAAGTTGACATATTTCGGTGAATTAAAATAGAAATAGAAACAATTCCAGAATGATTTATATCTTCTCGTATAATTTTATAGTTTTTCTTGTTTGTTCGAATCGAATGAAAAGGTTTCTTCACGGTTCTTGTTCACTTTTGGACATACGGAGGTTATATTTTGATTTCCACCGAACATACATGGTATGATGGAAGTTCATTTTGCAATAAGTTTTTTTTTTTTTTTACAAGTAGCTATAAGTTTATTACTCGAATTATCGATTACTTAGAGATAAATTGTTTTTACTTGTTTTTCATCTGACTGCAACGATATTAAGTATATTTATGGCAGATTACAACGATATTAAGTATATTTATGGCAGATTACAACAACATGATATAGACGGTTAGTGGTAAACAGCAAACTTCCACATGTTGGCGGTGGTTGGACACTCGGTGGATACAATTGCGTAATCAGCGTGTGACCAATATATATTCTGTTGACAGCTGTTTCCAACATCGATGAACAGATTTTACCAATTTTTGACGGCCAAATTGCTAAATCCTTCTTTATATTTCGTACTTGGCCGGATATGGAAGGACTGATTGCACGCGCCTAGAATTTTCTGGCTATAATATTTTGCGTTGTCTTATCGCAGCGTTATCGGCGAGTAAATTGAAATTATTAACGATTCTAAGAATAATAATCAAAAAATAAAATAAAACAAAACAAAACAATTTTTTTTCCGTTATTTTTATTTGTTTTCTGGACTAGCGAGAATACGTTATAGTAATTTAAAAACGAGTAAACGTCATTTACACCGGGTTACGAACGACAAAATATTTGATCCGCAGACGAAACAAGTCTCACGATTACAAATCAGACCCGTCTTCTACTTTTAAAGTTTCTAATAACTACGGATAAGAAAATGGGCTTTTTTTCACCGTTAATTTGAAAATTTTCTCGATTAATTTTTAATCATTTATATTTAGTTCATTTCCCCAGAGTTAATCGTCGTAAAGGTTAAGATAATTTCGGATTGTAATAAATATAATAAAAATACTAATCTATATAATTGATTTGGAAAACGACATAAAACACGGGCTTAATTTTCAGAAATAATTATTTCCTATTACAAAAACGAAATATAAATGTAAAACCTGAAATGCGATAACTAAGCAGGTTTCTTTCGATAATAATAAGTAAGTAGTAATAATAGTGATAATAATAACAACGTCGGTATAGCTAATATCAATAGTAGTAATAGTAAAATATCTAACAGTAATGCTGGAGTAGCACTAGCGATAGTAGTAGAGATAGTAGTGACGTTCATCGTATATGAATAATAATAATAGTAATAATAATAATAATAATAGTAATGTATAAGTTGAAGGAATAGCAGGAAGAGGAATTAAAAACTCTTTTAGAAGATGCAAATGAGAAGTGAAATAGTTTTTTTTTTTTTTTTTTTTTAAGGATTGGAAGACGAAAAAAAAAATGATGAAAAGCGCATAATGAGTAAAAATCTACTTTATAAGACAAGAATAATTTAATGCATTTCTTAGACTAAACAGCAGGAATCCTTTGTTCATATAGCTCTGATAGCTTTACAATCTGACAATCATGTCAGAAATTTTCATTGATACTTCCTGCAATCATAACAAGAAAATATATATATATATATATTTTAAATTAACATCAGTAAAATGAACAAAATCATATATTAGATTTAATTAAACTTTTCGTTTACGATGTACTATAATAATATATTTATATAACGTATATTAAATTTCATCAATGGCCATTATTCTATTTGAAACTGTTTTCACATAATCGTTTACTTCCTTAATTTTTTCATAAGTGGCTTTTTGAAAATATCTTTAAAAAAGCAAAATTTATGGTAAACTATAAAAATACCTGAAATATTATAAACATACGCGCTGGTAACGTAGAAAACGTCGAAAAATTTAAATATCTAGGAGAAGTAATTCAATTTAAATTCACGAATAAAAGCATTCATTATGGAACGATCACGAGATAATTAACCAGAACCATTTTTAAGAAGAAATCAGACTTGATTAATATACAAATTAGACACTGCAATACGGTTATTATTGCACGCTGCAGAGTGTCATAGATTCTTGTAAAGGAATGAATAATTTGGTTAAGAAGAAAAGAAGACAACAAAAGATGAAGATAAATTGAAATTGAGTTGTAATATAAACATATATAAAAGAATTGTAAAAATCAGCGATACTCTGAGGAAAAGACAAATCGATTTTATGGTCACCCTAAACGAATGGATATGGGTTGTTTTACAAAACAAAAAAAAAAAAAACAAAAAAAAAAAAACGATTTCTCTGACAGGAAACTAAAAAAACTCGAGTTCCGTGGATTATACAAGTGAAGAAAGATAATGAACATCTTTGAATAGGGAACAAACGACTGGGATAAATTTAAGCAAAAGATCAGTTCGTTTGAAGGGTTTGTGGAAAACGTAGCGAAGGAGATATTGAAAAAATATGGAGGAAGAAAGGAGACAAAAATATTTCAAAAGAATTCAAAGATTATCGGGCAATGAAGAAAAGAAAGGGAATATAATTCGAAGTCATGTGTGCAATATTTCCATAGTCTGTAGTTGGCCGAATTCAATAAAGAATAATAATCATAATAATGATAATAATAATAATAATAATAATAATATGGTTTCTTATTATAATTAAAATAGCTGAATGTACAAATGCTGTTTAACATTCTGTGTTATGTATTTGTTTTTATTCAAAACTAACATTGTATTTCTTAATTTAATCTTGTTGTTATATAATAATGTCGTTTATTATTCAAATCGTAATTGAGTACAACAAATTCCTCACAACGCTGAGCCGCCCCAAGGATAATAGTCTTTGGAAGGCGACTAAAAACTTTACCCACCGCAGTAAGTCTGTTCCGCCCCTCTGCATCCCGTTCTCAAGTGACTATGTTTACACTGACATAAGCATAGGTCCTGGCTGCTCACTACTTCAAAATTCACGGACAGAACTTACAATTAGCCTCCAACTTTCAGCGCCAAAAAAAAAAGTCCAGTCTGAGGTTCAGAGGTATCTACGCAAAGACGTATTTACAATATAACTAACACTGCCCAAAATTGTGATAACGTCATTTGTCCTCTAGAAACATCCAATATCATCGAAAAAACGAAATTAAAGTACTCGGTAATTACTTATAATCAAGAAACTCCCTCATTCTGCCATTGTTGTATTATCGAACATGATGAACGGTATCTTTAAACTGGGATACTTTCCGCAAAGTTGGAAATATTCCAAAATCAACGCTCGAATATATTTGTTTAATAAATTATCTTTTCAAATTATTACTCTCATATTCTTTTCCGAATTTTTCTCTCATTACGCGCAGTAGTCAAAAGAAGAATGTGGCCGGTAGTTTTTCTATAAATATTATTTTTGCAAATACAGCTGTAGACCAGATGAAGAATGCAAACAGTCTGGTAGATATCTGAATATGACGATCACCCTGTTGTTCGACGCAGACACATAGCTGTTATGCTACTGATGTAGAAACAAAAGTTTGTGAAATTTATCGAGCTAAATATAAGTCTTTATATGGAATTAAAAATAAAGTATTGATCAACTGTATGGCGGTTTTATGCGATATGCATTAGGAAAAAGACCTCAATATTGAGTATTGTTCCTATTCAACTTCACTTTATATATATATATATACACAGTCGAAGTCGTTTATAAGAGACAGATCGTGTGGAAGTCATTATAAAGGAGAAGAGAGAATTTTAGTAGGGAAAAAAACTCACACTGAACGACGCACTACAGTCATTCTCACGGAACTAAACTAAAATCATAATTAGGTATCGAAGAGAGAACGGCCTAAGTAAGGCAAGGAAGGAGTCAAACAGTACAGCGTCGATGTAAGAATATTCATATTTTGAAGAAAAATTGACTAATAAAAAAATAAAATAAACAAAAATCGTCATGTTGAATATCTGGGAGAGTAGTGATTTCGGAAATTATAAACCAAACAAAATATAACACAGTGATTAAACTGTGTTATATTTTGTTTCGTTTATAAAAATCGTAATGTTCATTCTTCGAAGAATCCGGTTATTAAAGGGATGTTGGAGAATTTTTTTGGTTGCTGAAGGCGTCAACATGGCTAAAACTGACGGCCACTGTGAAATTCGAAACTGTTTTATAACTTGACGCGTGTATTGCCGGTTTCACTATATATAATTGCCTGAAAAGTCTGTTAATCTTTGTCTTTTATAACCGATACGTTGTATCACTAAATCGACCTAAAATAACCTTCATCTTATAATTTTTTTTTATTTTTATTATTCATCTCTTAAAAGTAGCTTCGACTATATATATATATATATATATATATATATATATATATATATATATTCCATTTTTCATGCTCCTTTTTAAATTATAGTGTTCTATATATTCGATTATGCTTGATATGTATAAATAAGTTGCAAGAGGTATACTTAATACTATTATTATTATTATTATTGAATAAAAAGGAAATTAATTAGTGTTACGTAATAAAAATTTTCGCTTACCGTAAGTTATGACGAACCATCCTTTTTTTTTATAGCGTGGTAGCGTGTGTAAAAAATAAAAACATTAATAGATATATTAAATTTGTACACTGAGTTTACAAAACTTATAATAACGAATGAGACTTCGTTAGAGCATTTACATTAATTTTAATTTCGAACTAGTTTTCCGCATGCGCTCATTGCACGTTCTTGTAAACACACACACACACGCACACATGTAGCTATATATACAAAATATACACGTTGAAGAAAGCGAGCTAATAATTAATCAGTCAGCCATCGACTAATCTATCTATTTATTAATCAATCGACCAATCAATAAGTTAATCTATCAATAAATCGGTATATTAATTTAATCTAACGATCAAGAAATTTATCAATCGATATCTCCAGCAACGATCTATTAAGCGAATCTATCTCAACCTTTCTATCGAACAATCAAAAGTTAAATGCAGATACGAAACAAAACGATCGATTAATATGTACGAAATTATGCAAATGTAAAACCAGGAAATTGAATATCAACATCTGCCGTGCGAGTAATAAGTGAATATCAACATTTGCAGTGTGAACTTTGTTTCCTTAAAAAAAAAGGTTATGGATTTAAATACTTTCTGGGAAAAATATTACCGACTCGGCTTTCGAACCCCGGATAACGGTAGGTGATTAGTTGGACGGTCGATGGTTCCGCAACTCCTCAATTGCGCCACCAGACCAGATCATCTGGCTGGAAAGCTGTCTAGGTCTTTGGAAGGAACGGGTCGGCGGTATAAACATAAAGGGACTCGTCCCAAGTTGAGGTACGCCGGCTCGGGGAAGGTAGAGGGCTTTCCAATAGTGAAATAAATTCACTATATATATATATATATATATATATATATATATATATATATATATATATATATATATATAAAATGCCATAGACAATTTACGTAGTAATAAATCAGCTAATAAAAAAGGCAGATGAATATAATGTAAATATGTATGGAGAATTTGTAGATTTCCGTACAGCATTCGATTCGATTTATCATGACGGTTTATATCGAGCCAAATACATAAGAATCATAAAAAATATATAAGACAATGAATGCGGACACATTATATTGGAAGTTCCATTTAATGCTGTACAGGAAGAAATGTTTAAAAACTTGAACTGAAAACCACATTGTGTAAATATTAACGAGGAACTTATATCTTTAGATTCGCAGATGCCGTAACTTTAATCTCAGCTTATGCGAAACAATTAATTACCACGTCAACGGAACTAGAGGAAAACTTAAAAATAAAAGGTCTGGAAATGAATTTTGAAAAAACGAGATTGCTAACGAACGGAGAAAAAATAACAATAAAAATAAAACATTGTGCAGATGATGTTGCACATCTAGGCCAAATAACCTTCTTTATAGAAAAAGAAGGAACTAGAAGAAAATTCAAAAATAAAGAGTCTGCAAATAAAGATATTACATTAGCGTGATAAAGATGATAGTGATAATATTAATAATAATAATAATAATAATGACACATCTATAATAGACGAGCTGATCAAATGAATGATCGTTTATTACATTATTTCGTATTACCTGCAAAGTTGACAGTCGTAATTGTATTCGACGTATTGATGACATCGGTCAATGAACAAAATCGACTAGATTGTTTAAATAATTTTTCATTTTCCGGTTTATTAATTTCAGGCCAACCAGTTGCTTCACCAACCGATTTAGACATTTCTGCTTGTTGTTGTTCCTCGTCGAAATTTCTACAGCATGCCCTATCATTGAAATCGATCTGTTCTGATGGCCCTTGAGAATTAATAATTAAAAAAAGAAGAATAATTCATTAAAATCAGAAGTTTCCAGACTGATGACTACGATCGATATTATGTATATACGTGTGTGTGTGTGTGTATTATCTAAAGCATAATAAGGGAAGAGCATTGGTTGCAGTAGCCTTGTATGCGTCATCTTCAATGAAGATGCCAAATATATAATAATAAAAAAAAATGACTAGTAGCCTTGTATGCGTCATCTTCAATGAAGATGCCAAATATATAATAATAAAAAAAAATGACTTTAATATACGATTAGATTCGTTTTGAAGATGATGGATATATTTATACCTATAATGTTCGTTGGGTTTTCTACGTTGCGTATTGTAGTTTATTTTCTACAGAACTTATCGACTAAATATATAGTTGATAAATGTCCAACGTGAGGCACTATCGGACAGAGGAGATATATAATTATAATAATAAAAAGTACAATTAATATATTAAAATCAGATTCGTCTTCACAGTTCACACCTGCTATACGTAAAAAGGTAAAAATGGTCTTTAAAAGACTTCCTATTAACGTGACGCTAGATGAAGTAAAATCTTCTCTTAAAGCTTATACTGCATATGAAAATATCACACAATTTCGAAGAAAATCGGCCGATTCTAAAACATTGTAACTTTATTGTCTTTATATTTAATTACTTTTACAGATTATTATTAAAGTTTCTGACATACTTAAAGTAAAATAACTTTATTATCGCGCCTAATGACGTGGCATCGATATAACCTCTAAAACTAACCTAAATCGATGTTTTAAAATCCCATTCCTACTTCCCGCTGTTTTTCCGCGAGATAGTTCGAATTTCATATAACTGATAGGCGTTAAGATTACTATAAATTCGTTATTTTTATATTTACATGTATCAAACTTTTTTTACTTCCGAATATTTCTCTTTTCATCCATAGTTTTAATTCACTGGCAACCTCAATTTTATCATCGGTGGTGATCGGAATGCTTAATAGCTTGGGCTAGTTATAGAAACAGTTGTTTGGGAAACGTGGTTCATGAAGCATTTTCGGACGCAGACTGCTGTATCTTGAATGACAGCAATCCAACTCATTTCGGTAGACCTGGAACTGTTGCCGACCCGTTAGGTTTAACTTTTCGTTCGCCAATATTAGGTTTAATAGCTAGCTGGAAAATTATGCCCCACACTGCAGGGAGTGACCACTATTAATCGAAGTATATACAAATAGTATAGATGATAGTAGCAACATTTTTGACCAGTCTTAAAAAAAAAAAAACGGAATTATAAGCGGGCTGGTAATTGTTGTCTTCGGAGTTTCAGAAGCATGACTTAAATATGTACAATGAGAATAATCTTAGGGTCCAGTTCGAGTTGTTATATAAATCTATCAGTAACACCAACAGTTGGACGTAAATTTTAATATAAGGCGGAATAGTAACTCGGGACTTCGGTGGTCAGATTCCTGTCGACGCGCAGCTTGTGAAAGAAGGAGGGCTTTCTATAAGGAAAATAGCACCGTTGAAAATTATGAGGAAGCTAACTCGTTAACTAAACGTGAATTTAAACTAGAAAAAGGAAGAAATGGCAACAGTTCCAAATCTCGAAGGTGTGGAAATTTGTTCAACATCTAACAAGGTGAGATGACCTAGAGGTGGTTATACAACCGCAAAGTAGCTTTCTGCTCGTTTTTTTTTTAGATGTTCCTTTCACTGATAACAAGGTAGCCTACATTTTAAACAGGAAAAATTCAACAACGCCGGGTCATGATCGTGTTTCGTTTAAAGCATTATACAATACTCGTTAGGGGGTGGTTCATACTCTTAATCTTTTATAGATTATTAATTCCGTCTAAAATGAAGTATGGTTTTATATTTTATGTATATCTGTAGCATTATTAAATAAGCTTGATCGTGTACGAAACGAGTGTGTTAGGTTCTGCGTGGGTGCGGTTAGGAGCACTCCGATAATAGTCTTAATGGTAGAGGATTCCTCCCCTACAATTGAGACCGAGTTATTTAGTAGTAAAACTTTTGATTAGTGTAATGAACACATAGATCGCTATCACATATCTAATTAATTTTATCGAATTTATTCTAATTGACGGTTTTCAAATAACAAGATGTCCCTGATGTCTTTTGTTATACCCAGAAGAATTTCAGACGGAGATTATGCGAATTCATATCTCCAATTTATATTACCGCATTCCGACGATTTTTCCGATAAAAGTAACATTCTTTTTCCTGAGAATTACGTCCTTTAACCTCCTCCTCTAATCCGTGCTACATTCAAAAATATTATTTTCGAGAATTTTCATATGCACATCTTTATTTATACAGATAGATCAAAGACAGCTCAGAGAATTGGAGCAGCAGTGTTCATCCCATCTATAATTATTACAAATTATCCAGTATTTGTTCCGCATTCACGACTAAGTGTTGCAAGCCTTATCATTCGTACTCGATATGAAGCTTACGATTACCTCATTATCACCGACTCACGCAGCATTTCGAAGGTTATAGAAAACGAATTGAACGCGCCGAATATATCTGTTTCACTCATAATGTTAAAATCTAATTATCCGGAATGTTTGGGTATATTTGTGTCTTTCTTACGGGTACCGGTACATCGTGCAACTCCCGATAATGAAATTGTAGATTCGTTAGCTAAATCAGACTCTTCTAGTGGTGTGGTATTCTCTTTAGCTTCTGCACATGATATCATACGTTTCATACAGTCGGAACAGACATATAATTATAGAATATGCAGCAGTCACCCGTCACTCGGTACTATCAATTACAACCGTCTCTTCCTAAATTTCTATGGTATTACTTTTTAAAAAACATTAAGTGTAAACGATTCGGGCATTACTTGTTGTCGGATTCCTCATATTTATGATCATATTTATAAATTATCAATGAAATTTTATGATAAATGTAACGTGACAATAACTTAATTCAGGTAATCGGGGATTACAATATGCCTGATCTTAGCATGCGTTACACTGGATATAAGCATCGTAATGTAGCATTATACGATCAGATCTGTGTTATGTTTTTTATTTTTATTTTTATTTATTTATATACAAGTTAAACTAAATTTAATATACCAGCTAATCTATTTTTTTTTGTGTTTTTTCCCCTAATTTTTCCTATTGTTATATTATTGTTATTTTCTTTATTATTTCTTTAGTTTTGCAAAGGCATTTGGTTGTATTTAGCTGCTAAGGTAACTTTAACTTGTCATATGTTTATGTACATGTAAATTCTTCATGATTTATAGAATTTTGTATTGAAATAAATATATTGTTTGATACTGATATTGTTGTCGAATCGCCTATTCCTTAAACTGCCCTCTCCGTACTGGACGTGTAGTTTTGCGTTCCTCGGATGTCTTTCTTTAATAACATTAAGTTCCGAACTATATATTAAATTATTGCGCTCATAATATAACGATTCTCCACACAATGTGTTGTCCTGTATTCATTGTCCGGTTTTCGAAATTAGTATTTAATCGTAGATTTACTATATAAAGGAAGTTGAATTTTTTTTGTTTTTTGTTTTAATAATAAAAGCCGTTTGTTGAGTAGTACAAGTTCTTCATTAATCGTTCTCGTGTACAGCTACATATCGAATACTATATTTTATTATAGGTATTGAAGTCGCTAGTATTGATATATATATATATATATATATATATGATATATGTTTTAAGAGTGTGTTGACAATTAATTACGTGATTCTTAGCTATTACAAATATAGGCGAGAACAATGAATATAGTATTTTTAGACGTGTACAGCTACAATTTATAGGCCTGCTGATTTAAATGTACAGCTACAATTTATAGGCCTGCTGATTTAAATACACGAAATTCTGGATTAGATGTAATAAGACTGTTGAAATTACCTAAACGGAATATTTACGTATTCTTGTTTGCGAAAGTTTTAAATTGGTTACTGGTAACGTGACGAATTTTGGTGGATTTTCATCGACATGGTCGGATAATTTTCCTTTATATCGTGTAAGATTAGATTTCGTTTTTTTTTTTTTTTATTTCGAACAAAATGTGTCACGGATAGAATCATAATGTTTTTAAACATTAAGCGGAAAGGAATTGTACCCATCAGCATATTACGGTTTGGGCATTTCTTGTTGCCGAACCGTCTGTTCCTTATGCAGCTTAGAGAAACTCCTTACTGCCCTCTACACGCTGATGCTGATCGCGTTGCCATTCTTTCATAATATTACGCTCTGAACTGTACCTTAAATTATTGCGCGCATCTTGTAATGATCCTTCTTATAACGTTTTGTCCCTTCTTCACCTTGATAATTTACATCAATTTCCGGACATAGTGACATTTCTAGAGAAGCTGTCCGAGTTTATAGAAATATGAGTTAGAAATTATAGTATTACGTTGGGTAGGAATGGCATCCCCATAATAAAAATAATAAAAAATAGAAATATTTCATTAATCGTTGGACATGTTTTGCAAAATATTCAAATTACATCGGTACTAGTTTAAGAATATCGTAGTTATCAATCGTCAAACACTGTGGGAAACGAAACGTTTATATATCGTTCGATACGTGTGATAAATCGTAATGAAGCATTAAACCGTTGTGCAAACCCCGAGAAAATAGAAAATAGAAAATAGAAAATAAATACCTTCGTCCTTCAACGATGGCGTTTGTATGATCGACGTATCAGAATTAAAACGTGTGTTACCACCATCGTTATCGTGATCATCTTGTTCACGACTGTTATCACGATTAAAATCATCGCGATCATCCTGATCGTTATGGTTACCATTCGCATGTTCATTCCGATCATCAAAATAATTACTACCATCCCGATCTTTCTTGTCGACGTGTTTAAAATCATCGTGTTGTTTACCTTTGTCATCTAGATGGCGACCAACATGTTCATCGTTATAGCGACGATCGCTATCAATGTGTTCGTATGTATTGTCACGATTACCGTCAACATGTTCATTATCGTCATCGCCGCGATCTTTGAACGTATTCGTAACGGTCATATTTCGAATCGTAGAAAAATCCTCGTATTGATCTAGCTTTTTTACGATCGCGTTGTTTGATTTCAAGTTTTCCGTTTCGAATGACACTTGTTCGTTTTGTCGCTGCGATAACAACGTCTGCTGTAATTTCCGTTCGAAAATATTTTTTATCCTGACGACCATAAGATCATTTGGAATTGATAATCTAGGTTCCCTTTTTTTCAGATAATTCGCTAATTCCGCGCAACCTGAATAATGAATAGATTTTTTAATTATTTTCGTTGATTGTGAACTTACTTCAAATATATACATATATATATATATATATGTGTGTGTGTTCAATAGCACACACAGGATTTGTATCTGGGGGGGCTCAAACACCCCCCCAAATTTAAAAAATTCATAATAAAAATGATAAAATATACACAGCCGAATGTATAAGCAAATTCGAGAAGAAAAACAATCTATAAACGATCACGAACAACAACGAAACAAGTAATAATACCAACAACAAAAAAAAACGTACTGATCGGGACCTGGGTCAGATTCGAATGCCGAACAGCCCAACCAAGGGTCACTTTTTTTCTTTGTGCTGCACAGCTAGCTGGATTTTCAATGTCATTAGCAGACGGAATGTAGCGAATATTTTCTAACAGTACTTTCTGTAATCTAGGCTGTTTTGCACGCTCTTCAAGATGAGGCTTTATAAGAAATATTCTCTTCTGTTTCAACTATCATTTTAGCTGCGAGATCGTTTGGAGCTTAGAAGTTACGTGCCTTCTTGATGTGTAGTCTTTACTTTTCTAAGCCCTCTGGGGGGGATAAAGCCAGGTCGCCTCCTCATGGTTACGCCAATGTATATATTACTGCGCAAGTTCATTACATAATATGTATGTATATTCATATACTACTTAAAAGACTTTTTTTTACATTCAGTGGAGGAAGTTATTGTAAATACTAGTGAAATGGGCGTACCTGGTATTTAATAATATTAAAAAAATTAATAATAAGTTAAATAATGAATTTAAAGTAGAAAAATGAGTTCGTCCGGACTGCATTTTACTCCGATATTATTTAACGCGTGTAGCGAATAAAAAAACATCGGATGATGATCCATTTACGTGCCGTACACTGCTACGAGGCCAGAGGCACGGACACGGAAGCTATAGTTGTTGAAACATACCGGTTTCATGTAGGAACGCTACTGTTGGACCGGCTGCATTTGGCCGCAAAAATCGTTGTAATGCTGATGGAAGACCATATCGAATACGTTCAATCTTGTACTTTTGACAGTGTATCAGAAGGTTTTCTGGTGTTAATTTAGCATTGCTGCAGGAACATATCGGTGGTGATTCTCTTCTGATTAAGTGACTATGAGTGAGAGTCGTATGTCCTAGAAATAGACGACGAATGACTATTTCCTCATGTCGTGTCAACGAAGGGGGAGATCGCCATAAATTAGTATCAGATTTGAATGAGCGTAATTTGTTTGTGGGTGGTGTTGATAACCACATTGGATAAACGGGAGATTGTATTGAAGGAAAATTATTTTAATTACAGAATGTCGATGATACAATAATAATCACCTCGTCATAAAAACTGATTATTCTTCTGGAATAGCTTGAGAATATAAATTCAGAAGCGTTATTGATAATAAACCGAAATTAGATGAAGATCACCTGTCGTATTACATAGAAAAGTTAGATAATATATATATATATATATATATATATGTAGAGCGGATATGTTTGTGTAATCAGAGTATCTATAATAGCTAAACTGACACTTCGGTCAGTTACAAATGATAATCTAAGTACGAAACTAAATTTGCTGGGGGACTTCAACATCATTCTACATAATACGGAATGTTGGACGTTAAAAGCAGGCAACATTCAGTGAAATGATACAAGTGGTGGATATGAAACAGTCGCGGATAGGCATATCAGCTGAGCGGCTACTGATTGAAAGCCTTTGGTGATTCCAGTAGTGATAGGGGGATGAGAATGAGGGTTCGTAACGAGATAACCTGGGAAACTGTCGGCAAAACATTACGTAAATCGAGTCATTTCTAACTTTTGATAATTTATGACTGCCATCAATTATCTCAGTCAGTTACTCCAACGGGCAAATCGACTTTTTAGTAAGGATCTGAAAATTGTAACACGCCTTAAGTTTTTGGTAAAGCGGATACGGACTTTATCACGAATGACGATCTAATTTTCGATAAAATGAAAGAAATACTACCCAAAAATTACGTGAAATCACTACCAAAACCGGAATGAAAGAATTAAGATTTGTTTATTGCGAATGATGACGTAAATCGGTTGATTGAATGTAAAAGACAAACATTAATTCAATCGCAATACAATACAAACAACACCGAAACTAAAATAGAAGTCTAATGAACGAAAAGCCGAAATCCAATGACAAAAATGTTAGGAAGATAAATACGTGACAGAACGTGGAAACATTATAAACAACGAATATATCGTGTAGATTGAAATGTTATTTTAAACATTTGTTTAATAATGACGCTCGTGTAGAATCCTCAATCTCGGACGAAATACCGACTTCTAAACAAATAACCGAAATGGATGAAGACGTATCATTAGAAGAAATAAAAGCCGTGAAACAATTAATCGACAACGGAAAGGCTGCCGATCCGGATAAAATACCACCTGACATACAAGCTGGAAAGCGATAATATGATAAAAGCGTTCACAAACGGAAATTGCAGACTTCCAGTACGCGGACGATAAAACAGTGATATATTATAACTTTCAAGAATATTAGAGTATATTATAAACATGACAGATGGTATATATAACAACTTTGGACTAGATTTAAACGAGAAGAAATCCAAGCTACTAATACAGCTCTAGAACTTGTAAATGAAGGAGAAAGTGAGCTAGCGCTTAAAATAAAGTACGCCGCATTATCATAAGTGGAAAATTTTAAGCATCTTGGAAATATGCTAAATAATAAGATCAGCTTCGGTAATGAGGTAAACGGCAGAATACGAGCCGCTTCAGCAGCTGTAAATTAGCCACACAAAATATAGGAATATAAACATTATCTCGCCTAGCAACCTGATAATTTTTAAACCTGTGATATTATCGACGATATTTTACGAATCAAAAACCGGGGCTCAATGCAAAAAGGAAAACATACAACCCGCTCGAAACATTTAATCAGCGTGTACTGCGGAGAATTATACGCGACTGTTGGTGAGATCACGATCTAAGCCGTGCTATTTTAAAGCCGGCAAACTACCATTCTATATAATTGCCGCTTTACAGAAATTGACTAAGATCGTTCACGTTATTAAAGTGGATGAACAGAGGATTCTCAAAGAGTTTTTCTATAACCGACAGCTGGATGGAAAGCGTCGTTTTCGACGTAGTTCTCGCTGCAAATATAAAAAGATAGTGAAATAAATTTCAAGAAGTGCGAGAAACTAGCCGTTGATCGGAAAGCATGTAAATGTGCAGTTACACGTCAAAAATCTCGAGCCATGTTAGAAAGGAAAAAACGTAATCGTCTACTCAGGAATAATGGATTAAACTTTAACACCGGTGCCTTTGAATGTGGCGAATAGACGTACGCTCGTCAACCCCTAAAATAATATGGAATAGAAAAATTTCCGAATGAATAGGGCAAAATAAAGAGCTATTAACCATTATCAAGAAAAAGAAATTAGCGTATTTGGGCCACATTATGAGGTACGATAGGTATCAGTTGATACAGTTAATTATAGAAGGAAAAGTAGAAGGATATAGACGAAAAGGCGAAGAATGTCGTGGATGAAAAATTTGGAAAATTGGACGGGTATGCTCAACCAACGAACTAATACATTCGGTCAGAAACAGGACCAGTTTCTCACTCGTTGTAGCCAACCATCGTTAACGGAGATTATGAAGAAGAAGAAGAAGATAATAAAGCAAGATGCGTTTAAAAAGCAGCAATAAAGCTGGACGTAAGTTATTAGACAGTTCGAAACATTATTATAATGTAACTAATAAAATGTTTAAACATCATACTGTTTTATAAATAATTTGAAGAACGTGGAATGCGGTGATTTTTTATTAAAATAAACAAAAAAAAAAAAGAAGTTATAACACTAAAATCTTTCTTTATGAAAAATCACAAAACTTTTCGGCTGCTAAGCCATTATCAAGTGAATATTTAAAAAGATGAAAAATATAAAATTGAAAAATATTAATTTAAGATTACAATTCACAAAAATCCGAAAAATTAAAAACAGTATTAATAAAAAAATCTCACAGTATCTTCTACTTTGTTTTATTATTTCTCATTGCTAAATCAATGTTATATTTGTTATATATATATATATATATATATATATATATATATATGTATGTTTATATGTGCACATTTTCTTAATAATAATAGTAATAATAATTATAATAATAGTTGTAATAACGGCAATGAAAGCGGTACTATATTATTTTTATTATCAATAGGTGCAATAGTGATAAGTAGTAATAACGGCAATGAAAGCGGTACTATTTTATTTTTATTATCAATAGTTGCAATAGTGATACTACCACCACCACCACTACTACTACTACTACTACTAATAATAATAATAATAAAAATAATTCACCCGCCAGAATTGTCATTGTTGGCGCACGGATTTTTAAAAAAAATATAAACCAAATTATAATATTTTTAAGTTTTAAGTGTGTAAAACTACATTTATGATATATTACGTGATAATGATTGGGAATATGTTTTGTTATCCTTGATGTTGCCTTTAAATATGAATAC
Organism: Coronaproctus castanopsis; assembly: GCA_032883995.1. NCBI lineage: Eukaryota > Metazoa > Arthropoda > Insecta > Hemiptera > Monophlebidae > Coronaproctus > Coronaproctus castanopsis. The sequence continues at coordinate 47,958,594 of CM065054.1, forward strand.
TGTTGCAAGGGACTTCCTTCACGTAATAATGTATTACTTATTTATACGTATATATAAGCAGTAGATTAACATATATATAATTTCCCCGTTGCTTATATATATATATATATATATATATATATATATATATATATATATATATATTCCCTGAAATATATGATTATTATTAAAAAATTATATCATCATCGTAATTATGTGAAAATATTAATACTTTTTAAATTAAAAAACAAAAACAAAATAAAAAATTAACGCCTATTCGTTACTTTTTTCATCTGGTGCCGAACCACGTCGAAGTTCCAAAACAGTTTCAAATTCTCCAATTTTAAAATACGATTTCTGCATACTGGCTTCAATATGGCAAGCTGGATGGTCATCTAGGAACTGAAAAAAGTAAATGTATAGAACGTGGGTATTTTATACGTATGTGTACACATGCTTGTGTGTATGTGCATTTGTCAATTAACAAATGCAATAGTCTCGACAAATACTTGGATAAAAGGTTGAATTTCGAGAAACTGCACACATCATAATACGAAATAGAGCGAACAGTAGTTCGTCACACAGATGGTAGTTATTTTATACTTACGCAGCAGTTCACAGTGAAAATACCTGAAGCTGTGAATGAGTTAATGAATGATTTGAAAACATTCGTTACAATGTGTACTGTTAACAATTTTAACACGGTCGAACTTGCATGAATAATATTCAATTAATCATTGATAATTCATTGCTCATCATCCTATGGAATTGCAAAGGTATATTAAAAAAATAATAGAAATTAGTAATATTTTTCCAAATCATCAGATATAGACGTTGTTGTTGTTATACGTATGAAATACATTTGACTTTTAATATTAATATCAAAGGTTACGCAATTCACTGCGTCACTCAACCCGATGGTGGTAGATCACATCTAGGTGCGACGATACCACTTCGTTAATGGAAAAAGTTCTTGCGAAAATAATGCAAACTCTATCACTGGAAGCCGTGAATGTTAGAATAAATAAATTCAATAGCGGAATGAGCGTAATTTATTGGTATCAAAATCTTATTATTCTAAAGGAAAAACTAAATCTTAAATGGTGATTTCAATGCATATGACGAACGATGGAACCGTAAAAAAAACTACTCACGAGGTGCCCGATAAACCAGAATAAATTATACGTTTTTTTTTTAAATTTTTTTTTTTGTAGTAACTTGTTAACAATAACTGATGTGTTCAATGTTAAGTATAATATCGTTTATATCAAGAAGTTATTATTTTGTTGAGTTTAAAATTTTTACTTTTTATTATTTTTATATTTATATTCGATGTAAATATTTACAATGAATTTTTAATTTGCTATAAGTTAATACCCATGTTTTATGATTAATTTTAACCTGATGGAAGAACGGACTATGAATTACTTCATTTCTTTTTCAATTACAATTAGTTAATTATAGTGTGGAGGTTACCTAACTTTTTTTTTTTAGGGTCCTCCATTTTAGTTAAAATTGATTGTTTCTCTTCCTATAGAGGGAGAAGGTTTTTTAGTTGGTAAAAATCTCACACACTGATTCTTTGGAATCAGCATGTGTCTCTTGCAAGTGCTGCTCTCGATTAAATATTTATTTATAGATCGGCGTCTTTTAAATATTTTCCTCTCCCTTTAAAAAAAAAAACCGCCTACAAACTGTATACTAAAAGTGTTTGTTCGAACTTCGCGAATGCTAATACTAAACTGAATATACGTTTAAAGACTAATGACGGATTGAAAAATTATGTACAGAATTTAGTCCACATCGTACTGTCCAAAGTATCTAATATTATCAAAAGTACCGAATTGCATTCGAAGATGATGTTACCGTTAATATAAGAAACTTCATTAAACAAACATCTACAACTAAAGTCAGGTGGTAATGCAATAGGATGACATATTGTATCAAATACCAATACTAGATGAGATCAAATATTTAGGTATGCGACTCGATCAGAAACTTACGTGGAAACAACACATCATTGCTAAAAAGAAAGAGATTAACCGTTTAATAGCTTCCATGTATTGGCTTATTGGAAGAAACTCAACGTTAACGATCGACAATAAATTGTTAATCTACAAAGCGATTATTAAACCAACTTGGAGCTATGGCGCCCAATTGTGGGGTTGTGCAAAAACCACTCACATCAAAATAATTCAAAGATGCCAAAACAAAATACTTCGTATGATAACGAATGCGCCCTGGTTCATAAGAAACGATGACTTGCATAGAGACCTAAATGTTCCTACTGTAATTACAGAAATTAGACGGTATGCACTTCAACACGAAGACAGATTACATAGGCATCCAAATACGGAAGCAATTATTACATTAGATAACCTAAATAACACAAGAAGGCTGAAACGGAATAAGCCTTATGATATTGTTTAAACAAATTTTATTCATATTCTTCCGAGGCTCCTGTCACTGGACGGATAACCTCTTCACGTTAATTTTCTTTCATATATCAGAATTACTGGATAGTCCAAATAGACTAGTTGTAATTATGTAAAATAAAATAAAAAAAAAAAAAAAAAAAAAATTGTTAACAGGACAACGCTAGTACATTAATTTCTCTTCTTTAAACGCAGATGATCGTTTTATCTGGGATGTTACGAAATTGTACTTTAATCAATGGTCTCAAAAAAGAAAATAACCCATTAAACTGCTGAAGAAAAAAACATTTAACGATGTTGCTCGACTGAATGAAGACCGAACTAAACTATGTTAGAAGCATCGCAGATTATTTACAATGTTCATTTCAGTTGTCCCTCTCGTCGTAAAGCATTTTTTCCGCAGAGGTACAAAATAAAATAGCAAACTTAGTTGAAAAAAAATGCACCGGCAAAAGTACGATAATTTTTGAAATATTTAAAAAATTGCTATTCGGATCGATGCATTAACTAATTTATATTTTCAGTACTGGTTTCGATATAGGTAATTATGAATCAATTATCGCAGTAATATTAAAAACCGATGAAAATGCAGCCTATCCAACTTCTTCCAGACTAATTAACCGGTCGAGCATCGTACCTAAGGTTATTGAAACGTTAATACAGGATCTACTATGGAAATTTAATTCCTGATTATGAAGTTTTATGATAAATAGACACTAAATTTGTCGATCGCATATCTGCTGCCTCGGAGAATAACAATACTGCAATGAAGTTTTCTTAGACGCGAAGAGAAAGCTTTTGATCGATTTTGTTATATAAACTAAGAAAACAAAACAATAATACACCAAAAGATATTTGCTAAATTCTTATTTATAAAATCGTTCGTCCTATGTGTTTTAAAGTGTCGTTTATAAAAAGTACAAGATTAGCATCGGTTACTCAGGGAAGTATATTCTGCTATACTTTTTGTACTATGAATGCAGATATCCCAGTATTTACTACATCCACCGCGAAATTGATAATGAAAACAAAAGAGAAAAAAAAGGGTCGACGAGTGACGTTCTCACTGAAGAAGAAATCTTGTGTCCGTCAGTGAAATTAATAATAGTTAAATATAAGTTTATAGATTGCTTGTATGTCAAATAGTATACTCCGGAACGAAATTGAAGAAATACTTTCGTAAAATCATCCTGCAAAGGATTAGTGTACTTAATTGTAATTAGCTCTTATATGGAGTTATAGAATCGAAATTTATGGTATATCTGCAAAAAAGTAACGAAAAACCGTATTCAGCGACAACAATGTACCCTGCATAATAAACTCCACGTTGAATACATAGACGAATATCACACGAGATACGTTAAAGTATGTTTTTCAATGAACTGGGGATCAGAATGTTAACATCCGCGATATGCAGCAGAAATTTTTGCGGGAAATCCTTGAAATGGCTATGGATCAGAGATGTTATTAAGATTGGTTAATACACGACAGTCAATTAAACGAATATATTTTTATTATTATTAGTTATTATCAGTATTTACATTATTTATTTTTTTATTATTCTTCGAGTAGATTCATGTTTCATACTTTATTAGTATTGCTCGCTGTAATGAGAGTGACCAGGTGTGTTTCGAACCTAAAATGTCAAGCAACATTTGACCGGAATAGTGTGGGATGGCGGTTGTCGTTAATTATCAGTTCGGTTTCGGATCCGAGGTGTTGATAAGTGATTAGTCTGCACAGTTGACATCTCCGCAGAAGATCCACGATTTCATTTTACTAGCTGGAAAGTTGTTTCGAAACGAATGGTTCGATAAACATAGGAAATATATTGTGTAAAGTTGAGGTCACGCTTTGGCTAGGAGAATGTGGAAGGTCTTTCAATAGGTGAAAATTCACTCGAGTGAAAATAAAAATAAAAAAAAATTCTTCTTGCAATTTGAACAGATATGTATATGCGACATGATAACAGATTTCTGTATTTTTACTGTAGGTCTTCGTTAATGATTTTTCTTTTTTGAAAAAAGTGAAATTATTCGGTTTATTTAATATAATATAAATTAATCTGTGTTGTAGCTTCTATTAAAAAAAAATTAATAATAATAATCATTAACATTTTTATATATATATATATATTTATATATCGATGCGTTCCATAAGTAACGAGACTGCTGCTTTGAAGTGATTTATTGAAATTTTAGAAGCGTGTTGATGCAACCTTTCTATCTAACAGGAGAGATGCTGAAAAGACTCTGCACCGAACAGACGAAAACATCACTCATGTCGTACGTGCATTGACGGAACATCGTAACGCCGGCCTCTTTAAATTAATTGTACATGTTTAGCCGAATTTCTGTCCTGTTAACTGAAGATAAAGTTGAAAGATGACGGTATTTTAGAAGCGTGTTGATGCAACCTTTCTATCTAACAGGAGAGATGCTGAAAAGACTCTGCACCGAACAGACGAAAACATCACTCATGTCGTACGTGTATTGACGGAACATCGTAACGCCGGCCTCTTTAAATTAATTGTACATGTTTAGCCGAATTTCTGTCCTGTTAACTGAAGATAAAGTTGAAAGATGACGGTATTTTAGAAGCGTGTTGATGCAACCTTTCTATCTAACAGGAGAGATGCTGAAAAGACTCTGCACCGAACAGACGAAAACATCACTCATGTCGTACGTGTATTGACGGAACATCGTAACGCCGGCCTTTTTAAATTAATTGTACATGTTTAGCCGAATTTCTGTCCTGTTAACTGAAGATAAAGTTGAAAGATGACGGTTTTGTTTCGACTCGATAGATCGAAGAAGGTACGACGAAGACGTTGAAGTAAATTCCGAAAGGAATTTTTCAAATGTCACGGAAAAGTTAGAAGAACAACTTGTGTACAGAATGTAGTACTTTGAACAAAAAAATGCAATTTTTTACGTGTTTCATTACTTATGGAATACATATATAATATATGTATATATATATATATATATATATATATATATATATATATATATATGTCCAATATAGCTGGATCTATCAATCATCAGTTTGAGGAAAAATGGCCTACCAACCAAGGATATCAGCAAAAGAGTCCTGTCTCTTTTGATTCATCAATATACTGACGCATCCGCATTCAATGTTGGCTGCTCTGTCGTCATTATACGGTACTCGCTTCCTCAGTCATTTTCCATCCTTTCAGTCAAACTTTATGCGATTTATTGTCGGCCATCCTAAACGTCGCAGTTCCGGCTATTCATATACGTAATTAGGTCAAATTAAGACTTTTTTTTTTTTTTGCTTCGTGGAAACCTTCTCTTACTAACCTAATCGTGTTCTTATCTATCGTCTTTATTGCTTGATTTAACTTCCTCACCCGCGTGCACTTAAGTCTTAGTTACTGCACGCGTTAGGTTAATTTAGATTAATATATTTATATATATATATACATATATATATATATATATATATATATACATTTATAGATATTACGTACTTTATTCAGAAGTTTCACGTTATGCGCGAATTTTCTCTGAGACTCGTCGTAATCGAAATCGAGATGGTTTTCTTTCTCGGCGTTAAATACGTCCATTCCCACCGAACGATTACGATCATCAGACGCTTTAGATGGCACCACGTTCGTTACTTGCGTTCGCTGTAACTGTAGTTCGCGTTCACGTTCGGAAACCGTAGCGCGGATTAATTCCGTCATCAATATTCCTACGTTCGACAAATGTTGAGGTCGATCGATAGCCTTCGTTAAGAACGGATAACTAGAGTGTCTTCGTAGACGTGTAGCTACTTTATCAATCTTAACACTCTCGCCTTGTTCGTCGTTAACGGTGGTGGTGTTAATAGCGATAGAAGTTGTAGTATTTTGTTTGCCGGAGTTTTTTCCACCTTCTTCGGAAGCCGACGATCTTTTTTGTCCGTTCGAATCCGGTTCACCATTCGGCGACGATGCATTAGTCGTACATTTAGTCGACGATAATTCGCACTTACCACTCCCGGTTTTACCATTATCGTCATCGTCGTCGTCGTCGCCGCCGCCGCCGTCGTTATTCGAGTTTTTAAAGTATTCTTTACAACCGACAGTTTTAGATTTTGTCTTAGTTTTAGATTTAGCTTTAGATTTCGTATCATTTCCTTCGCATTCGTCTATTGTAACGCCCGCGTTATCATTATCATCGTTATCGCCGTTGTTATCGTCATCGTCTCTAGTTCCGGTTACGACTGTTTCGCTCGTTATTTGCTCATTCGTTACGTTAGCAGGCCGTTCGTCTTCATCGACCGTCGTTAATTGATCGTCGATTTTATCTTGTCCGTCGTTTTTTACTAGTTCGAATCGAACGTCGACCTGTTCTAAAAATCGATAAAATTCTTTTTCGTCGTCTTCTAAAAATTCTTCGTCGAATTCATCGTCTTGTTGTCGATAATCGTCGTCCGTTAATTTCCATTCAGGCGACGCTTTGACGATCGGTAATGAATTACGTCGTAAATCGACCGGATAATAATCGCTAGACGGTACGGTTAAATTCGGCATAGAAAATCGTTTCGATTGCAAACGTTTTATCATACGTTTCCGTAGTTTACCGATCGGCGTTATCCGCGACGATAATGATTTAATAGTCGACGTCGTCTTGTCGAAACTAGCGCCGCAACAACTAGCGATAGTCGATTCTTTTCTCAGCATGTCGTCCCATTTCGTTTGATTAGATATTAAATTATCCATCATCGTAGACGATAACGAACTATTCAGAAATTGATGCCATTCGTAAAATAGCGGAATTACTACAAATCTGAAAAATCCTGCGTAAAAAAAAAAGAAAAAAATGAAATGAACGCGAATAAAACTATACACCGGACAAACGAGCATTGAAAATATTTCGAACAGGCCATACGACGAAAATAACAACATCGGGAAATACTATTCTAGAATAGGAAGTTGTTCAATACGATTAAAAAGAACGCCACTGATGAAAACAGTAAATTAAATATTACAAACGGTAAACTGAGAGTAAAATCAGTCAATCATTACCTTCAACTATCCAAACTTCCGTGGTTCTATTTCTTTAAGACTCGCGCAGGAATTTTTACTCATCGGTAGATTACAATTTGGACATCATTTTTGTTACCTGACCGTATTTTCCGTATGGAGTTTAAAGAAAGTCCCTTCTGCCCCCCCCCCCCATTCTGAACAGGCAGTCCGCAATTCCGCGCATGTGTTTATTTGAATGCTCTGCTGTGATACCGTTACGTTCATACTTTATCTTCCTACGTTCTCCATACATCTTCGTTATTCTGAACAGGCAGTCTGCAATTCCGCTCATGTTTATTTGAATGCTCTGCTGTGATACCGTTACGTTCATACTTTATCTTCCTACGTTCTCCATACACCTTCGTATAATGTATCGTCCCTTTTCCATCTGGATAATCTACAATTACTCATCCATATAGCGACATTTCTAGAGAAATCAGCATATTCGATTAAAATGTAAATAGTCCCCATTAAGAAAAATAATAATAATAAATAAATTACAGACAATTATAATGTCACACTCTTTTATAATGTACGTATATAAAAAAATTATAAACAAAAGAAAACAAGCTCAACATGTATAATTTTGGTGTCTATATCGCTGTATTATGACAATACTTTTAGTGAATCTCGACCCGATTTATATATATATATATATATATATATATATATATATATATATATATATATATAATATATATATATATATATATATATATATATATATATATATATATATATATATATATATATATATATATATGTTTTAGCAAACCAGTCTTATGACTGATGACTACATGATGATGATATATATGTTATATAATGAATAATAGACATAAAATAAACTGAATGCATTTAAAATAAAGTTAAAAAATATTTTTCATTTGAACAGTAACTAACAGATAATCTAGAAATCACTGATAGCTTTATAGAACATTTCAAACTGGATTCTGGGGTCAATTTCACTGCATATGGTGAAATCAGTTATCTGAAGATGATCTGAGAACCGATTCCAGTTAGCACGTTTATAATTCCACTTAGGTGTTGAGGAGGGTCCTAGAACCTTGTGATCGTACGCGCCATTTATATTTATTTGGGTGAGTATGGGTCAATGGTCACCTCCTGCAGTGTCTGATATGTTCTTCCAATAAGCTAGGAAACCTAATGAAGGCGAGCAAAATGTTATAAATCTAATGGGTTAGCGGCAGTTCCAGGCCTGCCAAAATGAGTAGGGCTGTCGTCATTTAATATACAACAGTCTGCTTCTAGGAAAGCATCATACACTATTTGCCCTAAGTAATTATTTGTGTGACCACCCCAAGCAACATTGCAGGCATTCCAGTTGCCACCAATGATATATGGGTTTCCTAGTGAAGTGAAAATATTTAGGAATGGAGACGTATTGGGTCGGAAAGAAGGTTTAACATATATGGCTATAAACAAATATAGAAAATGACAAACTTATGGAAATCTTAGCGCCTACAAACTGTATGGAGTTAGAGATATCTTCTGATAAGTTACAGGAAACAAGAACAGAAGGGATGTTATCACGCACTAAAATTGCAGCTCCGCCATATCCATCTGCCCTGTCGTCTCGATAAACAGTAAAATTATTACAAGAATATTGTTCGTTGGGATCAAGCCATGTCTCTGAGAGCAGCACTATATCAGCTTCATAATCATCGATTCATTTGTCAAGGCTGCCACAGTTATATTTCAGACTGTGGCAGTTCCATTGCAAAATATTAAAAAGTTTCATGATTATGTTCTTCGTATGTTCGACAATCCCTCCTTAAGAAGTGACGTCTTTTCACATGTGAACGTGAAGAAGGCTGCTTGCTTGCAGATGGCATTGATGTAATTGTTATTATTGTATACAAACATACACATATAGATATGAGTTTGTCGTTATTGGAATTAATTAAGGAGGGTGAAGAATTAACAGTAATATTCCCCTCCTGTGAGTACACTGGTCTTGTTCTTACATTAAGAGCTAGGTTTGAAAAATACTTATTGCCCTACACATTGGATTTATTACTTGTATTTTTATTACCGCTACTAGTACTATTACCATTATTACTATTATTTCGGTTATAATTACCATTACTGTAGTGGCGACCGAAAAGACCTGAGTCATTGCTGCTTCTTCTTCGTTTAAATGAACTAGATCTGGATCGTTTGATTATTTGTAATTTCAGCAAAGGAAAAAGCAGGGGTGACCACCGTCCCTTTATTAAGTAATTTTGCCTCAGAAATACATTTTCTATTGCCATATTTTTTTGAATTTTAATCTGTTCTTGATAAAATGGGCAGATACGATCAAAGGCTGAATGATTACCCTTACACCTAGTGCAGAATAAAGAAGAGGGAGGGCTTTCACGACTTGTTTGGCACTCTGAAGACTTGTGGTTTGAGGGACAAAAGACGCAATTAGGTTTACTACGGCAAAGCTTATTGATATGTCCAAATCTGAGACAATTATTACACATTTTAGGTTTCCTGATACTAGGCTCGACTCTGCAAAAATAATAATCAAAGAACCGAACTGACTCAGGCAGTATATTTCCACGGAATTTGATTTCAATTAATGGGATCGGGAAGAAAGAACCATCATGGTTCCTTTTATTTAGTCTACGAATATCTTCAATTTTAGAACTTGCAGTGCAAGAAGCAGTAAGTTCCTCGATTGAAAGATTGGTTGGGACGTCTCTCACAATGTCAAAACGGAAAAGCAACGTTTGCGGGATAAAACAACGAATATTGAGCTCCTTATGAATATTCTCTGATAGCAAAAACATATTCACCTCGATAATCGTGTTAAAAACTAATCTAACTTGATTTTTGCCACTCCTAGTCATTGATTTCAAGCCCTTTACTTTATTATGTAATAATTTTGCTAAAAAAACATAGTATGTTGTTAATGTTTCCCTCTATCAGAGCTACAGCCAAGCCTTGAAAATCACTCTCGGGAAAACACGTACAGACGGGGAAGACATTGAAATTTCTACTGAAGAATTACGTGTATCGCACAAAACGTCTGAAATAATCTGTAAATTTGGTTCTACTCGACTATTATTACGGACTGTTGTAATTTCATCCATAACGGTATCGGAAGAATCGCTAAATTTCACGAAATTATTTCGTTCACTAACGTTACTAATATTACTACCACCAGTACTCGTATGAACGCTGCTATCACCGATATTATCATTACTATTTGTATCGTTATTATTATGAATACTTTGATTACTATTACTGTTATTACCATTACTATTGAGACTACTACTACCAGCATTATTATTATTCCTATTTTTATTATTACTATTATCATTATTACTACTACTATTACTATTACTATTGTTATTAATGCTAGTGTTATCGTTAACATTATTAATATGCTATTCTTATTATTATTACGTGCATTAGTACCGCTACGACGAGCGGCTTTTACCTGAGGGGCAGGGGAGAGTGTCGACTGCGACATTTATCGACTATTCTCTATAATCGATAAGATAACGAGTTAAGAATAACAATTCTTTTTGCTTGACCTCGAAAATTACCGAAATATACAATGGACGAATAAACAATATCGAACGCAGAAAATTAAACAACTTCACTACGCGAACGTAATTAGTGTTATTAGTATTCTTTTCTGGTCTAGGATGTTTCGGTCATTCGACATTAGGTATGGGAACGTCTTTCAGTCTACCCAACGTGATACTCTCATTTTCTATAAACGTGGACAACTTCTCTAAAAATATCGCTATATTTGGAAATATAGATTTTCAAGATGAAGAAGGGACAATAGATTCATATTTTTCCACGATTCCGTTTTGATAATGATTAAATAATTTATAGCAATTCGGTTTTTCTTTTTCTTTTTTTTTTTTTGTCGTACCGGCTATAATTGGGCACAAACAACACTGCTCAAAAACTGAAAAATAAAAAAAAAAACAGCAAAATTAATAATTAATCTAGCTGGCCCAACGAAAGACTAGATTTTCATCACGGTAAAAAGGTTCTTCTAACAGCGTACGGTGCAACACATCACAGCGAACCATCTGACTGCTTGAGTAACACGATTTTCTTCTTTTCAATCGTCTATTACAGCCGAGTGGATGTTCGACAAAAAATATTCTATACACCAGAGTATTCATATTATTCTGTGCAAATAGTGCGTAGTATGTTTGACTTCTGTTGTTGTATCTTTTGTAAGTTTGTTCGACAAGTGTATACTTCTATACTATATTTCCACAGACGAGCTATAATTGATTAGTAAATCTGCCTTTTTGTCGCTAGATTAAGTATCGATTTTCGCCCAAGCAATGGCGATAATAGTCTGGCACGAGTTGCAATCGATCTTTTTAGACGAACTCGTCATCTATCCATATCTATACGAAGATATCGAATGGAATCAACTTATGGAATTTCAGTCTTATGAAATATTAACTTAGGACACGTTATAAATCGGCTTGTAAACGTAATGTGACGGCATTGAACTGGGTTAAAGGTTATGCGCTAAAGATGAGACCTTCCAAATAGTTAAGAAGTTTTTGAATTGCAGTATTAGCACATGCGGCACCTTTTTCAAATTCATCCTAACGAAATTGCTTATTCTATTCCGCAGTACATAAAGAAACGGTCGAATTCGTTAACCTCGGAATTCAACTAGGACAAATTTTAATATAGGCATCGCAGAAAATTTAAGAGTTTATACCTAAAAAAAAATATAACGTTATAGTATATAATATAACTACATATATTCAAATCAACGTGTACATATATATTAAGACGTTACGTAAACTGTGCCATACCTGATTGTATTTTTGGAATTGAAGCTACACATCTATCGCACAGCGCGGTGAAGGGCAATTTTAGAAGTTGTTCGAATTCTCCTTGTCTGAAAAATTCCTCGCACACTTTGTTACTCCATTTACGACTAGTTTCCCACGGACGGCACGGATTAGATATGTCGGCGCATTTTAAGGCTATCTGTAATATAAATCGACGATCTTCGGTATTTTTCATATCCAACGGAATTTCACTCTGTTTCTGGAAAATCGAAAATGAAAAAAAAAAGTCCTCCAATTATAATTTATTACTTTTTTTTTTTTTATTATTACCTATACTTAGATTTTGTTTTTTATTAGCTTTGTAGAAGTTACCATCGTACCGCGTGGTTTCAGGTATTATTATATATATTTCAGGCTCAAATCGTACATATGCACGAACTTTATCAGAACTAGTTTTCTTCGGGATAACACTTTTTGGATTTTTACCAGTTTTAGCATTGATCGCCATGCTAATATCCAACTCTGAAGTTGTGGGCTGTAACGGACGAGATCGTCGGATTATTTTTTACTGTTTTTTTGGGTTTTTACATCTTGTTTGAAACTTCTTGTTTTCGAGTTTCAAATTGTTTTTTGTCTTTAATATATAGGGCGACCCAGAGAAGACGGACAGTTTGTTATAGCGCAGTTTTTTTTTTTAAATTGGTTCTCCAATTCCAACAAGTGGATAGGGCAAATATATTTAAATGTGTTTATAAAAGAGCAAGGAACTAGTGTGCATTGAATTAAAAAAGAAAAAAGAAGAGGGTGTATACATGAGCATACTTATGTTATGATATATGGTTAACATCAGATGTGTGTAATTGTTCCTTGCAAAGTGTACTTAACGATAGACTTAACGATAGAGTAGAAGGGGGATGAATAAAACAGTCTTTCCGACAACGTGTATGTGTGCGTATGCAAGTGGTTAAGTGTTTCTTAAATTTATATATACAAGCTTAGAGAAAAATAACGTACGAATTTGTTACAAATGCACGTTTATAATAACTTATGGTACTAATCATTATTACGTAAACATTTTTAGAAGTATATTGGACAGATGCGAGATACAGTTTTATGATATGGTTCAGAATTTTATTGGCATGACGTTTGAATTTGTTTTTATTGGACTTTCTATTGCCCTTAATCACCTAGTGCGAATTTTCTTTTCATTGTCTTTTCTGCAAATGTTAAGCGGGTTTCCATATTATTTTTGTTTAGGATCAGAGATTGGTTGTTGGGTTTAATTTGATAATTATGTCTTAAGTCATTAAAGACAGGGAACTTGTATACGAGGTGTTCGATATTTTTTGTGGTGCACTAGAGATTCGGAGTCTATGGAGATACTCTCCAAATTTTCCATGCCTAAAAAGGAACCTGAGATGTGAAGAAATTAATATTAAACAAATGGAACGTATATTGAGAAAAAAATATTACAATTACCGCAACGCGATGATATTTCAGATTTGAAAATTTCCGAAGACGAAGAAACAGAATTAAATGAAGGAATAACACAATTGATAAGACTGTGTTATCGTGTCATCGTGCAACGAGAAGGAGCGCGCTTTTTACGTGGAACGTTATTTTCGGTGTGAATCCATCACAACGGCGCAGAGAGAGTTTCGAAAAGGAATTCCCAGTTACGCGGTATAAACCGGTACCATCTCGCACTAAAATCTACGATAAAGCTGATGCTAAACACAAAACGACATGTGTTACAAATAATATCCCAAACTGGCAAAAAAGAATAGAAAGAAAAATGGAAGATTTAAGAATTGCGCACTTAATAGAATGTAGAAAAAGGTAATTGGAATAATTAAAAAAACAGTTGAAGCTGCGAAAATGAAATTCAAATACTATTCAAGATTTCAGAACCAAAACTTAGATATCGAGGATTATATCGATACTGTAAAACAAAAACTAAAGGTTTATAGTGAAAGACCAGGACGATATAAAAAAAGTGCGGAAACAGTAAATCAAAGCATGTTGTTTAAAAGAAACCAAAAACAGTTTTATAAACAATTAAGTGAAAATCCAAACAATGAAGACACTCTTCCGTCTAAGAGCGATATTGAAAAATATTGCAAAGGAATATGGGAAAAGGAAAAAACACATAGAACGAATGCGGCATGGATTAAAAAAGAGGAAACAAAACTGGAAAAAATAATGGAAATGAACTGGTTAGATATTAGAGAAGTTGGCATTATGCCATGAGTAGAACAAATAACTGGAATGCTCCTGGACCAGATGGGATACATGACTACTGGTTAAAGAGTTTCACCAGTCTACATACACAAGAATATTCGATGAATTTATCGAGAACCCGATAGAAATACCTGAATTCTTACTAAAAGGGATAACGTATATGTTACCTAAAAGCGAACGATTGAAAGAGCCTGACAAATACAGATCTATCACGTGCTTGTGCACATTATATAAAATATTAACAGCGTGTATAGTAAAAAAGATATATAAGCGTTGCCTGCAAAATAAAATATTAGCAGAGGAACAAAAAGGTTGCAGAACAAAAACATACGAATGTAAAAAGTAGTTCATAATAGATGAGTCATGATGCAAGCTCTAAGGAACAACCGTAATATCTACACAGCTTACACTGACTATAGAAAAGCGTATGATTCAGTTCCTTATAGTTGGTTAATTCAAGTGCTACAATTATACAAGGTTAACAGCAGAATAATTAAAATGCTACATCATGGCAAAATGGAAAACTACCTTAATTGCTAAAACTAAAGAGAATAATTATACAGAGATAAATGTTAAAATGACAAGAGGCATATATATCAGGGCAATAGTCCATTCTGGTTTTGTTTAGCATTAAATCCTTTAACTAGCATGCTCAACTCTAAGAAGTATATAATATAAGAAACGGAAAAACAGTAAATTATACAATTTAACACATTAGTGTTATATGGATGATATTAAGTTTTACTCGGGTACAAAAAACGGTATTAATAATTTATTGAAATTAACAGATAATTTTTCGAGAGACATTAAAATGAAATTTTCCATAGAAAAGTGTAGAATACAAAATGTATATAAAGGAAAGATAGTAAAACAAGAAGGTTTCGCAACAACAGAACAAGAATATATAAGATCAATAAATGAGACAGATTTATACAAATATCGTGGAATAGCAGAAAGTAAACGAATTGATCAGAAAACTATGAAGGAGCAATCAGATATATAAATAGAATAAAGAAGCTGACAAAAACACAATTAAATAGTAGGGCCTTATTTCAAGCTATTACATATGCTGTCCCAATTCTAACGTATTCGTTCGGTGTGATACAATGTAGCAAAAATTGATATTAAAAAAATTAATATCACAACGCGCAAATGTTAAACAAATGCGAAGATGCATCATCCGAAAACGTCAATTGAAAGACTGCACATCGAAAGGAACGAAGGAGGAATAGGACTAATACACTTGGAGAATTTACTAAATAATCAAATGCAGAAAATGAGAAAATACTTTATCGATAGAAGTAACGACTCAGCTTTACATGCAGCGATAACATAATCTGATAAAAATTACACTCTATTAAATTTAAGCAGTGAAACTTTCGTTAATAATAGACTAGACTTAAAATAAACATGGAAAGCTAAAGCTATAAGAACTATAAAATAAAAACATGGATTCTTATCTATCAAATAAATTGCTGCTACGTAGTGAATTATTCCCGAAAACAGAAGATTTTTTGATTCAGGATCAGACGATAACAATCAGAAATTATAGGAAATATATCATTAAGGAATCAAATATCTCCGATAAATGTCGAAAATGTGGCAAAGCGAGTGAAACAATCAAACACATTTTAAGCGAGTGTGAACGATTAACATCGACATTTCGTTAATAATAGACTAGACTTAAAATAAACATGGAAAACTAAAGCAGTACATGGAAAGTTTCCATAAGAACTATAAAATAAAAACGTGGATTCTTATCTATCAAATAAATTGCTGCTACGTGGAGAATTATTCCAGGAAACAGAAGGATTTTTGGTGGTGATTCAGGATCAGGCGATAACAATCAGAAATTATAGGAAATATATCATTAAGGAATCAAATATCTCCGATAAACGTCGAAAATATGGCAAAGCGAGTGAAACAATGAAACACATTTTAAGCGGGTGTGAACGATTAACATCGACATTTTATGTTAAAAGACACGATGATGTGGCAGCTATCGTACATCGAGAAATATGAATAAAATATGGATTAATTAAAGATAAACAGTTGTATTATAAATATACGCCAAAAAAAAAATCTTAGAACACGAACAGTATAAATTATACTGGGACAAGACTATATTGACTGATAATAGAACATAACAGAATTGATATCGTTTTAATAGATAAGATAAATAAATTATGTTAATAGATATATAGCTCTGTACCAGATAGTCTAAATATTGATAAAGTGTATGCAGGAAAAACATAATAAATATGAAAAACTTACGGAGCACATGAAACGAATGATGAAACTGGATGTTGTAAAGATTGCACCATTGGTAATTGGAAACAATGCAATAATATCCAGCAGTTTATGGAATAGCATAAAGAACCTAGGACTATCACCACATATGATGGAGAAAATTCAAAAATCAGTATTATTGAATTCAATATGAGAACCTTCTTTAACCATCGAGATGAAGGAAGTTTGTAATGCTAATTAAAAGCCGTATTACAAACTAAAACCAGCATGGCTGTGAAGATTGCGGTTAATAATAATAATAATAATAATAATAATAATAATAATAATAATAATAATAATAATAATAATAATAACAACAACAACAACAATAATAAATAATAAAAAAATAATAATAACAATAAATAAAAAAAAAATTAATAATAATAAATAATAATAAAATAATAATAACAATAAATAATAATAATAATAATAATAAATAATAAAAAAAAATAATAATAATAAATAATAATAAAAAAATTTAATAATAATAAATAATAATAATAATAATGAGATATACAACATGTCTTCGATTTTACAATATAAATTTAGTAATATTTGATAAGTTGTCTAAGACGACAACGAGATCGGATAATCGCATATTCTTATCTATTTTTTATAGTAGATTGGTAAGAATCACGACGGACTTTACCCATATAGAAGTCGTCGGTGCAGTAATACTGTATATGTATATATATATATATATATATATATATATATATATATATATATATATATATATGTATATATATATATATATGTATATATATATATATATATATATGTATATATATATATATATATATATATATATATATATATATATATATATATATATATATATATATATATATATATATATATATATATATATATATATATATATTGGTTGAAACAAAAAACTTCTATAATTAATAATTTTAATAAACTAAAAGGCAACCATAACTATTTATATATGTAAAAAATTGTCAACTACGACGAGTATGAATTCTTAATAAACTTGGATACACACGACGAGATAAATAATTCATATATAAATAATACATGCATAAAATTCCTAGCAATATATATATAGCCACACACATATATATATATACATATATATATATATATATATATATGTGTGTGTGTGTGTGTGAAGAAATTTGTAAAATCTAAGAAATAAAAAGAATACGTGGGAACAAAAGTTGCAACACAGAACATTAATTAATCTTTTTATACGCAGACGCTCGTATAACTTATTTAAAGTTCGCCTATTACAGCTTAAATTTTTATTCTGCCTACAATAGTAGGTTGGAATTTATTTTGAGGATATTATTAATCGCAGTAGGTGTTAAGTAAAATACGCGAAATTTCCATATATTCCCCCAAGCGACCTGTATGCCATGATTAGGAGAAGTTTTAAAATTGACCGGCTTGAATTTATACATAATTCTTCGATCAAAGTTTAAACCTATAGTATTGTTCAAACTGAATTTCACTATATACCTTGGTTTAATCGTCTTCCCTCTGTTATTCCGATCACTAAACTCTCCGCAAAGATTTGTCAATTGTCATATCTATAGGCTATACGTTGTGGTGATTCCAGAGTTGCTTCTAACTTCAATCTTGTAAGTCCTTTTTATGTTCATTGTACCAATCGTAGTAGCGTTATGGGTGGTCCGAACATATATGGATTTGCTTGACTATCTTCTCTCGGTGTTTTCCCTCCTTACTGTACCTTGTTACTTGTTTTGTTTGGATGTTTGTGTTTTAATAGTATCAATTCAAATCACATTCTAATTTAACAGTTTGTTTTTTATTTTCCTTTTCCTCTTTTATATCTTTTCTTTTGATTTTCCTCTCTTGCTATATTAATATGTTACAGGTTTTTCCCTTCCTTTATAGTTTAATCTAATTCATTCGTTATATTTATTTATGATTTATTTTTCGTTCTTCTGGTGGCCAAATGGCACGTACCGCCAGGCCGTAGTAATAAAAAGAACTTGATTCTTGAACTCTGAAATTATTATTAAAAGTACTTGATTCGACATTAGTAATGAGTTATCGGGACTGATGTAGTTTTTTCGCACAATATTAAAAAAAAAAACGAAATTAAAAATAAACTAGATTTACTTTTTGTACGTAAGTTGAAGTCATAATAATATAATAATAATAATAATAATAATGGCTGCAACGCTACTAACTCGTAATTTATGTAGGAATTCATGCTGCCGACTGATATCGGTGGCCATTATGAGTGAGCTGATACGTTGATATAAATCGATCAAAACGTCCATATCTATTTGACTAGAAATACCGCTTTCCACTAAACAGCTAATGGCAGACCTCCAGTGATGATTTTCTAATACAGACGATCTCTGCGAAAAAAGTAAAGTAATTACTGTAAGCAGATACATAATTCGCACATGTGTAGTCCGACAGTTTGTATACATACATACATATACATATATGTTAGATATGTACATATATATATATATATATATATATATATATATATATAATACATATTATATGTCTATTATCTATCATATATATATATATATATATATATATATATATATAATTTGCTCATATGTAGAATATCAACGACGTGTGACAACCATTATATGCGATTTGTTAACTTCAAATTTTATTAAACAAAGTTTATTAACTACCGTGTTGCATCTGTCAACATGAGCGGAAAGATCAATTTTGCTGGACATAGGTACATTATAAATAAGCAATAAATTATCATCGTAACCGTACAATATGACGTTGTGATATAAATTGCACATATTGCATTGAATTATTGAATATAGTATGTTCAATAGAACTAGTCTAAGGATCGATCCTTGCGGTGGAACACTATGACTGTTTTAAATAATGATACTATCATCTTGATAGATCCACATTTTACTTTTCATCAGATAAATAATTATAAATTAACTTTATGATGTTAAGACTAAAACTAATTGAAATTAAGGTATCGAAAATAACTTGTCGATTACAATTATTAAATAACATCTTTAATATCGAAGGACATTACTATAGAAATATTTTTCCGTTTAATATTAGAAAGTAAATTATCGTTAACGTCGTGGACCACAAGTTCAGTAAAAAATATTTTTTAAAGCCCTAGTACACTGGTACGGATCGAATGACGATATGTCAACTTCACTGTCAAGGAGCTTAAGTATAATTGTTCTTCATACACGTTGCTTAGTGAATTTAACAGACAAATCGGTCTACTATAACCGTTAATTTTGCTTAAATCTTTAATTTGCACGTTTCCAACGTTGAGGGAAAGTTTTAAATTCGAGTAATTTATTATAATGTAGTAACAATATATTAGGATAGTAAAAGAAAATTATTTTAATAATCTTATTTACGATACCATCTTCAGATGGAGATTTCTTATTATTTAAATTTCTAATTATACTTTTTCATTCATCGTATATATGACAGAATACTGAAGACTTTTATTATTGCCGTTTAACTTATAAATAGAGATCGAGTTAAGTATGCCGAATTTAAAAAAAGATTTCATCGATACATTCGTTTTATCATAGTTATTAGAAACCGGTATATTATCTGAAGTTAAATCTGGAAATTTAAATGAAGACGATCTTGTTAACATTTTTATATGCCCCATATTCTGCAGCAGCTGCAAAAATTTCTCCATGTTTGCAATGAGTTTAACTCTATCCATATTAAATATCCGGGTTTTATTATAGACAATAAATTAACTTTCTCCAAGCACATAGAGTATATAAATGATAAAATTAATAAAACCTATTTTTAAATCTCTCGGAGCAAAATTATGGGGTTTAAATTACAAAGCTAATTTTATATAAAGGACTGATACAGTCGCTATATTCATATTGCGCTAGTACATATTAACCTACTTTAAATAAACAATATATTCGTAATATTAATTCTAATTGTAGAAAATTTCTAATAAATGTAACGACTTTGTACATTACTGTATCTAATGTTTCTCTACAGGTTTTATCACGTGTACTGCCGATGGACTTATATATTAAAGGAAGATCCCTCATCTTCAAAAACAAGCTAACTCAATGTGGTAAACTGAATAGCGGTAATTTAAATATATATGAATAATTTAATTTGTACTGAATTTAAATCTAGATATGATACAGAAGCTAAGGGCAAATTAAATTGCGTACTATTTAAACAAATTAAAGATTATTAATAATAATATATGTTGTAACTGTTACAGTAATGGCACAGAAGATGTTCATCACATAATATACATGATTAAGATTAACGTATAATATAGACTGCTCATTGCCTTTCAATGAGATAGTTCTATTGGAATATTCTCTAATTTTTATATATGAAGTAGTTAATGTAATATATATATATATATATATATATTATATATATATATATATACAAATAACCGCCATAGGTAACCATAAGCTACGCAGTAGGTTACTTTATCTATATAATTATGATTTTTATATTTAATAATAATAAACAATAATAAAAAAATAATATATATATATATATATATGTGTGTGTATTTATACGGTCAGGTCATGGATATACCAAAAATTGTTACTACTATTAAGTCCAATCATCAACTGACACGGACAATTTATCCGATATAGTCCTTAAAAATTTGCCGCCGAAAGGAATTATTGAAGTTACTTACACAATCAATGCTGTATTCAAATTCGGTTACTTCCCACAACAATGGAAAATCTCTAAGATTTTTCCAAATATGGTAAAAATTCTTCTCATATTGAAAATGTGCGTTCTATCAGTTTACAATTTAAGTAAAGTAGCCGAGAGGATTATTCATCACAGGTTTAAATCTCACACCGGCAAACAATTGCTTATACGAAGAGTTTGGTTTCAAGTCCAATCACTTTACAACTCATCAAACTGCAAGAATATGTAAACATATTTATGATAATTTAAACTGGTGCATGTTACTGCTACATGTAAAGCCATCGACACAACGTAGCACTATGGTATTATTTATAAAAAAACATTGAAACGAAATTTCCAGACTATCTTCGTATTAAACGTTATTCGAACAATAGATCATTCACCGTATGCATTTCTAGTGAATACACTCCACTGTGAAAATTTGCGCGCCTGGTATCCCGCAAGAAAGCGCGCTCGGTTCATTTCATTTTACTTTATTTTTATACGACTTTCCTAAATTATCTTCAGCTAATTCCGCCTTATTTTTGGACGATACCGCATTATTCTGTACTTCATTCAGGCCCGGTGCAATTATTAGTAATAAACTTCGAAAATATGGTTTTCTAAATTCACAACTCCAAACTATACAAAAAACACTTCGATGCCTATTAAATAAGTCAAAATACGAAAAAAATCTCATTTATGTATGAATCTACCCTACCTTAAGGATTATATATTAAACCTATTCGCTAAATTCTTCACTCGGTGTTTATCTCACATTAATCCACACATTAGACCTATTGGAGATTACGATCGGAGGAGTTTTTATTCTGAAGTTTTGCTGTATGACTCTCAAACGTGGTCTATAAAAGTATATTGAAAAAATTAGGATAATAATATTGCGAATAGGGTCGTTCATGTTCCTGATCTTAAAGTATACCTCGATAGGACCTTTGCGCAATGGTCGCGTTCGTGATGAATATTACTCCCATGAATCCATATATCTTGTAGCCAGCCACGGGATCGCGTACTAATGTTCGTTTCAGGTCACCGTTGGGTGTCTTTATTCGAGTACCGCCCAGTGTATTGTAATATATACATATATAATATATATTTTTTTTTGGCTTTTTCGTGTACAATTTATTTGGTCTCCAATTTGTGAAAGTAAGCTTATTTATAATTGTTATAATACAAGAGTAAATTAAGAATGATGAACTGAACAGAGTCCATCCAATGAAGTTTGCGGTGCTCTAGCCGGTTTGTTTTACAATTAAAATTTATATACAATTTATATTATTAGGATTAAGTGAATTTTTCCGTATGTTATTGCATATATTGTAAAATTATGAAATGATGAAAACTCTGTATTTACTAATTCGGTACCGCTGATGTCTGTAAATTCAGTGCTAGTTGCATCCTGCCTCAGGATATGCTTTCACGTTATCAGTTTTGTATCGCATATTACGCATCTGTGTTCTTCGAGTATGCTAATAATTATATAAGTGCAATCTTTAAATAATCCGTGTCCGCTCAGCAGGAACTGTACATTAAAATAATTCGACGTAAATACAACGTTGTTCAGTCGGCTATCACATAGTTTTGCTGAATGTTTTATATTCATCCCATAATGATTGATATTTTTTTGTTACAGTAATTCATCCGGGACTGTTTTAAACTGCTTAAACATTTTTTTTATCATGTAGCTAATAATACGGGGACGGTGATATGTAGGTTTGATAAATTCGTGATTTATATTTTCGTTATTCTTTCTCGGGAATGTACGTTTATTTCATATTTTAGTGTCTTAATACCAGCGATGACAATCTATATAGCTGAGACTGTTCTATATGACTTGTTTAACATTTGATAGCGATAATTCTCTGTCAAGTCTTTAATCTGTTTCGAAATCGTTTAATATTAATCCTATCGATATGAATTATACCGCCGTACAATTCTACATCAATCGTAAAACTTTTTCGATAATTTACTTTTTTTTTTGTTTTTATTTCGTCTTATACTATGTACTGCTTGCTACTATGGCCAGAAGCAGCCAAAAGTGTAAAAATATGAGAATAGTTTGAACAAACTGAAGTGTTGCTTCCACAGCAGTTGGATCATCAGGTAAAACTGTTTTGAATGAATTACAACTGAAGTCATGTAAGATATTTATATATAACACGTACAAATAAGGCGCAATGGACGTGGCACGCGTACATAGTATTCTATATGGTATCAGAACCTTGTTAATTATGCAATAAACTTAGGGGAAGTCGTAGTTGTGCTCAGAAAATTAACCCTTTTACTCGACAATTTGTAAAAATTTACAACTATTTCATTTTTATAACGTCTCGTTATTAATTAGTCAATAAGTCGTTCGAAGTATATGAGATAACGATTACTATTAATCTTTACCTACCGGATATACGCTAGCCAAATTATTGGACGTAGCGACTAGAAATGGTTGGCTTACGCCGGGATGATCGACATCGTGCGATACCGCGGCTACGATTGCGGACATTAATTCTACTGGAGTAACATGTTTTCGAATCTGAAAATAATGATAATAATTCATAATACCTTCTTACATACACAGACATATATATATAATATATATATATATATATATATATATATATATACATATATTTTAATTTTTTATAATGTGGAATGTAGTGATTTTTTTATAAAAAATCAATTGAAAATTAGTTAAATCACTAATATTTATTTTCTTAAAGAAAACACAAAGCTTTTCGGCATTTACGCCATTATCAAGTGAAACATTTTAAAACATCATAATTTTAAAAATATAAATTAAATATAATTACTTAAAAATATGTGATGGTGATTGTGAAAATATGCTCCAAAAATGCTGTCTGCTTCTGTTCCGTCTATTTTTTGATTTGTTGAAATTTAATATCAAAATATTTGTTTATTAATTTTGTTTTTTTATATTAATTTTTTCTTCAATACTATTTTCCGGATTCTGTAAAAGTTGTATATTGGTGGAATTTTAAAGTTTTCATTTACTGTTGCGATGTATGATGTCCAAAAGTAAAATATAAAATATAAAAATATACGAACACAAAATTTTTTTAAAAACACAATTTTACAAGTAAAATGAAAATAAATATTAAAAATCTGACATATATATATATATATATATATATATATATATATATATATATATAATATATACATATATATATATATATATATATAAATTTTGTAAATTATCTTAGTTTTGAATGTTTTTAAAATTTTCTTATCTTCCTGTTCATTCTAATCCTCGCTATTGACGTAGTAGTGATTGTCTCATTTTCAAGAGGGAACTTGACTTTTTGTATGCAGGTCTCGCAAGAGTGACTGCGTTTGGATATCCAATTCGATCAAGATTTGAAGTTTACAATAATCTATATTCTCGCATGTTTTTGTTTTTTTTTTACAACCGCAGTCCGGTTACTTTATTGGCGTAACTGTTACGTATGGTTACATTGCAACTATCTAGACAAATTACTGTAGGTGTTTTTTTTTTTTTAATAGGAAATCGAAGTGCTTATTATTGTATTGTGACCGATAACGATAACGTATCTGTTACACCCGGCATCTGTAGTATATTATTCTAATCTAGATTAATATTATAAAGTGCGATTTATTTTATGTGCGCAATTGACCGCTTTAGTAATAATGACTACGTTGGAGGAAGATGATGCATTATCTGTTAAGTGAAGAACATAATCCTCTACATCGCAAATACTCTTTTAATAATTCAAATTCAAATTTATTTATTTAATAACAGAAGGAATGGAAAAATACACGGTACTTAAATGCTACATATCTATACATACGTATACACATATATACATACATTATACTCATATACACACATAGATATAAAACATACGCACACATATACATTTATATACACATATATACACCTACATGCCTATGAATATACATAAACATTTTAGATACGTACACACAACAAGTAATATATAGATAACGAGTACTAATTATAATAATTCCGTTACACCGTAAATGCAATACGTAGATATAATATAATGTCCGCTATGCGCATACCTGCGCGCGAGTAGCGGGAAATTTCAACGTGAACAGCAGCGTGCAAACTACCTTATGCAAATTAAGAATAGTAATACTAAATATAATAGTAATATACATTGTTAAGTACTGAATCATTTAGTTTTACATATGCAAGTTATTAATTATGAAATAAGAAAAAATGTACACCGATTCAGACATTGACGATGTTGTATAAGCCAAAAATAAAATTATTTAATTTATTCACTAACATATGCCGTATAAACCGAAAATAAAATATTTAATTTACCTAATCGACTGGTACAACAAGTTTCGGTATACAAGTTGGACGAACTTAGACTGATAAACACAACTAAACTCGTAATAACAACCTTAAACCTGCTTAAAATACTGATAATTCAACGTAAAATACACAGGCAAAAGAGACTTGCAAAATAAACTGCAAGTATGGGATACCTAAAGTTTTTTTTAACACTCTAATTCTTGAGATATTACTCTGAAATGGAAATAAGTTTTGAATACCTATATACCAAAAAACATCTTCAACGCAGTGTCACAACTCACGTTATCAATAAACAAAGTAAACAAAGCCTCTTCAACAAAACGCTAACAATTCAAAAACTCATTGAAACAATTAGGCTAACTCACGTTGTAACATATTTTATTAATCATTTTCGCCGATGCCATTTATCATTTTTCAAATCAACTTTAAAGAGATGCAGGCAATTTATTGCATAACATAAGGCCCGTAAAAAACTGTCTGCATTCTTGTATGGTATTTATTGTAATTTGGCAGTAAATAATAATAATTACAAACGTAATAATTTGTTGCTAATGAAACATTCACGAAGAACTCGGAATATGTTTTAAATTATAATTTGGGGCGATTATATTTGAGACAGAAGGTGATGAATTCGATTTTATTAAATCGCACTCCGACTGCTTGGTTATTATCCATCCCGCAGAGAACGCGTTGTATACGTCCTTCGAAGAAGGTTAAAGCATTTATTCGCGATAAGGATAGGGTGTAAAACTATTACGTCTGACAAGCTTGATAAAGAACGTAGTAGTTACGTTTTAGATTCTAACGATAATTTCTCGCGGCATCTTTGAAAGATTGTTGCCAAGGTTAAACATAAAATGGAACAGCTTAATGGCCTAAGTGGAGATCGATCTTTCAAAGCTTTTGTAGAAAACGATCGATTTGGGTTCGCATGGTCACTACTAGAATTGACCTACTAAGAAGCATACAATACCCGTCTTTTACCAGGACCATCCGAGCACGCGTACAATCACGATGACTGTCTCGATTGTTCTTTCAGCTGTACTCTCGATTGTTGAGCTAGAGATATATCGCCGTTACTTGGGAAAGTGGAGTTATTCTGCTTGCACGGTGATAATTCCTTCGCGAGTATGAGCATCGTGCTTGATTTTTTTAATTTTTCCTTATTTAATTTGTTTATTTTCGCTCTAATGTTATCGTTATTTTTGTAAACATTTATCCTTAAATTAAACGAATTAAATATACAAGAATTATTATTATGTCAACAATCGATTCGGAAGGATTTAGATTTAAATGCACGCATATACACATTCACACACACACAAATATACACACATATATATAATATATATCGATATTAGAGAGGAATGTTCGTTTCTGTAGCGATCTTTAAAGATGAAGCGAATTAACGAATAAATTATACGGGAATATTTTAGTTTTCAATTTTATTGGTAGATGTGATTCAGTTTCATCGTATACCGTACTTATTGGAATTAATAAAAAAAATAAAATAATAATAATACGACAAAATTTTTTTTTCTCAATCATTTTTTTGAAACTACTAAACAGATACATTCAAAGGGAACCGTATAATTCACTAATTACGTTCGGAAATGACAAATAATTATCAAATTACCTTGGCTTCTTCCAAGAAACAATGCATAGCTTGAGTTACATCCATCGCGTGTACAGAATTGTGATAGGGATTAGCGCTATGATAACCTTCTTCGATTAAATCTGGAAAAATTAAATCAATCGTTAAATAAACAGTGATTGTTCTCATATACGTACATACGAACGTAATAAAGCAGCAAAACTTTCTTGTTTTAAACTATAGTGTTCGTTTCGTAATTTGGAAAGTTTAGAACGTAGTGATAATTGATACAACACGATAGTTCTTTGATAGAACAGGAGCTTACCTTCGATCTAGAGATGGCTAATTGATATAAAGTGCTATGAAATTGATCGCTAGAATCAAAGATCTGATACAAACTCTTCTTTCGCAAATTTCCACGGCCACTATACAGGTAGACAGATAATTTGGTCGGGGTTAGTACAGTTCCAGTGATTCTTTAGACCAAGGCTTGCTTTTACAGCGGTGAAAATTTTTCGTAATCTTATTAGAATACTTAACACTTAGTTGAATTAGCATTATTACATTGTTAACTGTTACATTTTTTATTGCTAATTGTTCATTAAAACAATTTATTGATTGACTTACTTTAAGAAATATAATGCGCAGTGTAATATTTTATTATTGAAAACAAATGCAAACGATATAAACTTAAAGAAACAAACAAGCTGCAACGCGGCCTATATAACGCTAATTTTAATATTTTAACATTTTCCCGTGTTTATGTAAATTTATATATATATATATATATATATATATATATATATATATATATATATATGTGTGTGTGTGTGTGTGTGTACAAAAAATAAAGCTACTTATAAAAGTCCAATTTTACATTGTTAAACGTGAAGTGCCAGTGGCTCTGTGATTATGTCAGCAATCTAAGAAATTCTTCAGTACATTTATTCCAGCATCATGATGACTGATTTTGCCTATAAATGGTTTTCTTAACCTTATCAACTCTACTAGGTTGAACCTAAAACACATAATCAACAGACTTATCTCCAAGAACGATGAACTTGTTCTTCTGTGGACACCAGCTCGTTTAGAGGAATAGCCGGGAATGAAAACATCGATAGAATAGTTAAAACGTCTTCTACAAATATAAAAACAATAAAATCAACCCACATTACCGATTTACATACAGAGTCACAGGCAAATAAAACGTCTCATCAAAAATTCTGGGAGACCCAATATGCACATACATACCTGTATCAAATTAAGATTAGGAAACTGCAAAACAGCAGACCAGAAAGAGAGAAAAACCGAAAAAACGCTAGCTAGACTACGCACAGGACACCCGTTACTTTACAACACCTACTCAACGGGGACTACCCATCTGCCACGAATGCAATTCGCAATTAAATATAAACCACATACTATTAGAATGTACAAAAACAGAAGCCAGCATATAGAATACAATCTAAACTATAATAAAAACAATACTGGAAGATAACCCGAGCAAAGTTAAAAATCTTTTACAATATCTTACAGATAACTTACTAAATAGTTTATAACCGATCAATCGAGCGTCTATAAATAAAATAATTAAAAAAAAAACAAGAAAAATTCTACTAGAGCTGTCATTAACCACGTGTTTTTTTTTTTATAAGTATAATTCTTTCCAGTTCTTCATAAAGAACGACTGCAGATACATCAAGTTGAACTAAGTGCACTCCCTTTGTAACGCGGACAACTTTAAATATTATCAGTTTTAGCTTCGGATGAGGTACTTGAAAAAAGTATTTTTACTTAGTCTTCACAGTCCTGAAGTATATCGTGAAACATCTCTTGATAAAACAATAGACCCTTTTTCAGAAATAACACGATATCACCCTTCTCCATCACATCCAACAAGATATCCTTTTTTTCGTTGTACTGAAACATGTTACATCGATTTTTGAACAGATAGCCATTAAGTGTTATTGCGTGTTTTTTTTTTTCAAACCTCGTATGGAATAATACGATTTTGTGATAATTTTCCTGTTCTGTTCAATACATAAATCGTTACCACAACCAGTGTCGTAGCCAGGGGGGGGGGGTTTGGGGTTGGAATCAATCTGATAATAAGAATACTTCTTGTTAAATGCAGTAGTGCATTTGTTTCTTTTTCATTTATTTTATTTAAATTTCGTTGTTTTTGAAGTAAATTGTAATATAGGAAGTACTAGAAGAATTTTGTAGAAAAACGCGAAGTACAGATTTTAAATTTTAAATTTATTTAAGTATGTATTATTCCTTCAAAAAATATAAAATCATTATTTATCGTTTATTTTTTCGCGGAATTTATTGTAACCATCTCCGTCTGTCCTCATTAACATACTATTAGTGTGTTCCAGTGACGTTGCTTCTAATAGAATTACATATTCCACGTCTAATAAGTATAAAAATAACTCCGGTAAGTTGGATTGCTTAGGGCTTTAACCTACTTGAGTCTTGGTTATTTACTTAAAGTTTAATTTAACTCGGATTTACTGTTATAATTTAGTTTTGTTTGAACTCCCCCCCTGTTGTTCAACCGAGTCTGGCTACGCCACTGACCACAGCTAATTCCATTATAATTGCGTTTGGAAAATGAATGCCCGAATTTGAGTATTTGAAAATTCTGGCAATTTCTACAATTGTTCGATTGTCTCATTCACGACTGCTATTCTATTCAGACGTGTACGGTGCTGTTAACGTTTGCATAATACGATGACAAATTCTTTACCATTATCACATAATAATTCCTTAATGTTGTGACCTTGCTTACTGGATTGAACAACTATCTGCTCTAGAACATTTTTGATTATTGACTTTTCCTTAATTATAAAACCTTGGCGTTATTTAGTGTAATCACTCCTGAATAAAGCCACATATCGTTTCTTCCGGAAGGATTCATCCAGTTGTCCTCGAACATCAGTTGAAATTAGCTCATGTGGTTTTGTAGTTTTTTTCTATGCACGGCTCACGGATGTCGTCATTAAGCGCTTCTTGAATATCTAACGTTTTCGAAACTTTTCATCGATAGGTCGTTTATCCTGGTGTCCTCATATTTCTTGAAAAAGCTGCAAGGAATTAATAATCACCAACATTAACTGTGGACACATTTTTCCATGGTACTGTTTTCATGCCTGCTTTATATGGACTACCCCAAATTTGTCGTGAATGCCGCGAATTTTCACCTTAAATTCGTTTTGCTAAAAATGATCAGTAGCATCGGTTGACTCGAGTTAACTTTTAAGATTTATACGTCTCGTTGATGGCGAAAACAGATTTCTTGCATTTTTGAGAACTAGCAAAACGTCTTTTAATAATAAACGTCGAGTTTTATCATTTACCGACGGCAAATTTTGATAACGTTTATGCCAACTGCGATTAAATATTCTTCTCATGCTGTTTTAATAATGCGTATATTATCAAACATTCTGAAAGAACTAAACTAATCAGAACGATTCGTAACACGCTTTATAGTACCATTATTACCCACTGATCCTGTTGAATTAATGAGATGTTTATGTTATAACTCTGCACATTATTGCTGTTTAATCTTCACAAGCCGGTGTAATTTTAATGTTTCTCAAATATCATGGGCTGTAATTTCGTCCAAAATTTTCCGACATGCACTATCGAAAATTGTATTAGTGATTATTATCAGTAACTAATTTAAAAATGCTTTTGTTCTTTCTTTGGTCTTTGGCGCACTATCATTTCAAGGAATTGGTTTTTCTAACTTCTTATCAACTTCCTGGTATACCAATAAATCGCGTATTTTTCTTTTCCAAATTGGTTTATCTACTTAGCCGGTTAATGACTTAATGTGTTTTGCTAAGTCCATCTTTTTAGGTTATGATAAAAAAAAAAGCATACGTACGCTTAAATAAAATTAAGACGCGACTAATTCTAATCGAATGCATTGAAAAATTTTTCATCTAACACTATATAAATCGAAAACATGTTTAATGAACAAAAAGTAAATGTCCAACAAAAGAGCGTGCGCTCATAATCTGTCGATGTTCGATTACTGAATTATCTTAAAGAATGTAACTTGTAGTTTAACATTTTACTGTTGAAAAAATGTAAACGATATAAAACAAACTTAAAGAAGTAAACAAAAACTGCAACGCGGCATATATATATATATATATATATATAAAACCCCGTCCGTTATTTTGGCCACGTCCCTAACGCAACAAAACGTGGTTTGTATTGCATGTGTTGGTAGTGAAGGTACATTCGAACTGGAAAACGTGCTAAATTTTAAACGATTTGACAGAAATATCGCTGTGTCTTACTTTTTAAAATTTTAAATTACTGTAATTTCTGTGCTATTTATGATATCAATGTGAAACAATGGTTACATAATATAGGCTTTAAGCTGTGCGAATTTATTTAAAACATAGATTTCCTGTTTATGTGTGATAAAAATAACTCAATGCAGTGATTATAATGAAAATATTCGCAAATCACAGACACTACAGTTTTATATATTAGTATAGATTTGTATATCTATATATATATCATCTCTCGTGACTCGCGAACGCGTGTGGGGACCCCTTGAATGACAATCAATGATGTTTATGACGCATATGAGACACAAGCCGGATGCGATGTGTCGTTTGGAAATCACATAGTTGACATCGGATTTCATCATTGCAGATTTGTAAAGCGCATTTCTCTTTAGTGCGAACACTTGCTTCCACGCATTCGGCCGCCAGTTTTATCCACCCCTTTCGATCTTGAGCTGTATTTTCCCATTGGTCTGTTTTCGGCTTGATGCCGATTTTTTTAGATCTGCAGCTACCACGTCCTTATATCGTAACCGTGGTCTCCCGAGCGGCTTGCATCCATCTTCTAGAACTCCGTATATCATTCTTTTCACATGTATATATATATATATATGTGAAAACTTAAACTAAACACTATGGATTATTAATTTTATTAATATTTACGAGTAGAGATGCGCGTGAATATATTCATACATACATAGATAAGTGTGTGTATATGTATATATATATCCAATATTTTGAGTTGGAGTTCTTACCAAATATCTTAAGAAATGATAAATTAATAATATAAAAAGAAGACAAAATACTTACTAAATAGTTTCAATACGTTAATAGGATCCAGTTTAAAATATTTCAATAGATCGTAATATTCGAATAAATGCAAGCAAAACATTGACAACGAACGACCTGAAAAAAAGATATTAAAAAAAAAATTTACATTATAAAATGAAACAGCGCGTGAAATTTCACTAACTTATTTAATTGTTTTAAAACATACATAGAAAACAGGCGCTATGTTATAGAGATAAATAATGTACGAAGTGAAGTTGTAACGCAAACTTTTGGCGTTCCACAAGGCAGTGTATTAAGTCCCTACTTGTTTTTAATATGCATATAAATGACACGTGTAATATTACGGTTAATAAGATATTTAACTACGCAGACGATAATTAGTGATTACGTCCCGTCACTCGAATATTCTTAAACAAATGGCGCAAGCTGATGTCTAATTGCTGGATGGCTGAGGCGAAACCGACTAATTGTTAACGAAAAGAAAAGAAAATATCTAATTTTATCAATCCCCTCAACTGTGGATATGAAACTTATGCTAAACGATAAATAGATGACATAGAACGCACGAAGTGAAATATTTAAGGATTCAATTTGACTAAGTTAACGTGTGGAATAAACATCTTCTTAGCTAAAAAACTAAGGAAATTTATAACCTTTTCTCGTACTTAAAAAGCGATATTTTTCTGTTGAGTAAACGCTTATGTCTCGCTTTGTACCAGCCGGCTCTCAGTTATGGAATAATTCATTGATGACGACTAAACAACATATTAAGGCTGCAAAATAGATTGGTAAAATTTGTTCTAACCAAAAAAAATCCTTCTCACGACATAATCCTAAATATTCGAGAGATATACCAAAATCACAATTACTCGACTACGTTTTCAAGAATAATCCTTACAATATGTTGCCCATCACGGAATACTTTACGAGAGCAAATCGAGATGGGATGGTACAAATACCGAACTTTAATAAGTATCACTCCAGAATTCCAGCTATATATAAAGGTACTGTAATTTATATTGCCCATGTACGTAAAAACCGACTTGAAAAATTTTAAGAAACGTCGCAGGCATTTAATGAGGTACATAAGAAATAAAAGTAAAATAGAACTTCGTTTAGCGTTAGGGTTTTTCTACAGATTTATGCGTATGCATATGTTGAGTACGGCGGATGCATTTGAAAATGCCAGGGTTAGCTTAATATTATACGCACGTACAACTGTATCCTAAATTACATTAGATTACACTTATACAACATTTATAACATATTTATTATTATTATTATTATTTTTTTTTTAATCAACAATCGCATAATTATTTTATAAGCTTAATTTATTTTTCGTAATAAACACCATAGTATATTTAAGAAAATAATTCTATCGTTCATGCTGCTACTCGCGCGTTACATTTGCAGCGTGTTATTGTAAACCGTTATATATGAGGAAGTAAAAATAAAGCTTGATTTGACTTAAAAGCTTGATATTTAATTAAAAATTTATATTGTGACATCCGTGTGAATTTATTTTCCTATTTAATGTCGATTATTATTTATATTTTTCTTCAACTTTTTTTTTATCTTATTGTTATATCTATTGTATCGATATACGTGTAAAATACGAGCGTTTGCGAACATTTAAAAAATATTTTCAAGATATTCAATATTTAATAATTAAGATCGGTATTTTCAATTTTCATTTTTAATTTAAAGCAAGAAAAATAAATATATATATATATATATGAATGAAAATTTTACTCAAGATAAATAATTTATACGTATGTATTTGTTTATACACTTTATGTATATATATATATATATATATATATATATATATATATATATATATATATATATATATATCCCAAATTATGCTCATTAATATATTTTTTTCTGCTTTTCAGCTATTTTCAATGTAACTCTCTCCGATGTCCCTTCCATTCTTCCCTGTCAGCCGGTTTACTTGCTCAATGTTGTCGAACTATATTTATATCATTAATCCAACGTGTCGGTGGTTTGCTTATTGTACGGGTTTCGTTTTCGCTGTCCAGATTGTCGTTTTATTTGCAAGGAGTACCGGATTCGTAATCTTCTTTTCCGTTGCATTCGGCATGATTCAGGGTTTACTCCCTTAGCCTTTGGGTAAAGACCCGAACCGCAAGACAACGATTTGTTACCGAGGAGATAACAATATTGTAATAAACATTGAAGAATCTTGGTGAAAGTGGACATCCGTGCGTTTGCAGATTTTTTTAGTCGGTATCATCATATTTTGCAATATATGTTGATGCCGGGAATGCATAATTACCAGAAGCGTTAATTATCGAAGATTCGCGATCCCAGCTCGTCGCATAAAGTTTGGTATCATCATACGAGGCAGGACAGAGTGGTCACTTCGTATAGTATTATAAGAACGCGCATACACGTTTCATATATATATATATATATATATATATATATATATATATATATATATATATATATATATATATATGTATATATATATATATATATATACAATTAGCGTTTTGAACATTGTCCCATTTTCTGCGCAAAATATATATATATATACGATCTGCTAGTCGCGATGTTCGACAAAAAGCGATACGATTATATTTATGTATTGATGTAAAAAAAAACGAAAAAAAAAAAGACGAGAATTAAAAATCTAATAATCGTATAGATTTGTTTACCTCCGCAAATGACGTCAAATGTAAACGGATTGAAGTTCCACATCGAAGAATGTTTCAAATGTATCTGAAATCAGAAATAAATTTAAAATATAATTAACGTTCGTCTCAGGACAACTGGAATAATTATTTTGTTCACGGCAACCAATCGAATTTATTTATTTTCCTTTTCGCCTGGTTTATTTGTTATTTTTTTTTTTTCGTTCATTGTACCACCGTAAACAACGATGACAGGGTGAAATGAACAATGCGACTCAGTTTATGATTTTTCTCGTTTTTTTTGTGATTTTTTTAAATGACAGAGAATGTCCTTACAGTAGAAAAACTCAGAATTAATCGTTACAGGTTTGACGATATTTCGAATCATCGTTAGCGTGTTGCCTTTGTGATTTAAAATTCTCAAGCGACTGGAAGAGAATCTCTGCACCGTCTCTTCTTCTTCTTCTTCTTGTTACGCGATCTTCAGGATCGATGATCATCGTAGCTACTGAATCTTTACATCCGGACGCCTCTTGTAGCGGAGGGGTTGGTGCTGATATTTGTTACAACATTCTCGTAGGAAAGTTATCGCCTACCGGATGTCTTGCCAATAATGTTGTGTACAGGTTGAAACGGGTAATGTTTTTCCGGATGTCTACGCATGTATCCGTATTATTGTAACCTTCCGGTTTAGACGTTATAAAGCATTCCGGCTTGATTCGACATTTTATTCAGCACTTCGCTATTGGTCGCGTAATCTGGTTACGATCATTTTTAACATCTCGCGATAACGTACATAAGCTTCAACTATCTCCTTTCCAAGATTTGTGTGAGACAGCTTTCCATTCCGTGTAGTAGTATTGACAAAGTGCACCGCTCTATCTTGTAATCGTTTTGTAGAATCGTCAAGTAGTTTGAACGACATCGTCGGATATTTGGGTTCTGGTTTGTATGTACTTTCTTAACATACGGTATACTTAGATGATTAGGAAGAGTTAAATTTAGACACATATTTCAGCGCGCATAATATGAAGTGTTTTTGACTGTTGTTGTTATAATATTCTGAAAAAATTTACTTTTGCACGAAGTTCCACCTTTTCGGAATGGAACTATCGTCGTTAATTCCTTTTCGAAGTCAGTTTTAAAGAAGATTTCCCGTCCAACAATCTGATTCGGTTCTCCTTGTTCGAGCCGTGTGAAACCGCAGTGTGTTAGCTGTCGATTAATTAACGTGCGTACCGAGTTATCTTACGCACGAAGTGGCAATTTAGCAAATTTTAGATTCGAGATCCGTAAGGATTTGTTATTTGAATTTAGTGATCCTAAATAATGATCAATTTCGTCGTTTTTATATCGATTAATTTCATCGTGTTTATGTACTGTAGTTAGCAGTTTACTTACGCGTTCGTTTTAATTTTAGATAAGAGTAGTGGTTATTATCTCATTATTATATTAATCGTACGTTCTTCGATATTACGCCGTCGGATACACCGACTATAAACCTACGCCGGTGATCATAACGGATCACATACCACTCGCCCCCCGTTCTACCACTATCCTCGTTATCATCGTCGACACGAGGTAATATTATTCTAATATCAATCTATAATTCGAATATCGCTATCGTCAACAGTATACCAACACTATTACATCGGCTGATAAAATTTCATACGCGGACAAACTAAAGAAGAAAATAATACCCCGTTAACTAATTTCTCTCATCCTCGTGAAGAGCAATTCTTTTTAATTATATAGCCGACATTAAAATCGCTGACTATCTCGTAGCAGTCTCGGAACTAGTAGTCCCGAAAATGTCTAGTAACAATCGTGTATTAATTTTCCTTTCAAATGACACATTAGTCGACACACTCTCAAATGACCACGGTGGTATTTACATACAAAAAACTTTCATCCGGAGGAAAAAATTAAAACCAGGTGCAAAAAAATTACTTCTTTCCAATATTTCCCCAACAATTCCTAACGAAGTACTGGAAGATCATCTAAAAAATAAATTTGGCCTCGAATTAACTTCCCAAATCTCTCTTTTGAGAGTAAACCCTGGGGGGGGGACGAAATATTCAGCCATGTAGCTAGCTGGAGACGACAGGTATATTGCAAATGTAACGAAAATTTACTACGCAATTTACCAAGCTCCTTTCCTCTCGAATTCGATAATAAAATTAATCGTGTCTTTATTACGTTCGACGAGATGACATGCTTCAAATGTTCCAGACGGGGTCATAAAGCCGAAGACTGTCCCGTTGAGGTAGATATTGATGTTCATGTAACCGCATTGCCATAATGTGATGTGCCAGGAACATCCACCATCGTAAAATCCAAACCAAATACCGATCTACCCAGTTCTAAGACAAATAATAATGTTATTAACAGCCCGATAGATTTAACTTCCTGTTCAGACATCTGTTTTAAATAATGATGGTTGTAAAAGACTACACTCTCACACCACATTGTCAAGTGCCAGCTCTCTTGCTGCGGATTGTAATAACTTATAAACCCTGAATAATTACTCCCCCCCAAACACGAGAAAAAAAAAATGAAAAATATTAGAAAAAACACAATCGAAGATGTACCTTATAACTCTGAGAACATACAAGATACCAATACCACTTTAATAGAATATGATCTGATAGAATCTGACGCAAGCTCCCCCTCAGATTCAGAACACAAATGTTCAAGAATCAAAAAAGAATCTGTCAAAGAAATCCTCCAGCCACTGCAGTCTAACTTTACGTCTCGTGGTAAAAATTATCCGATTCCTTCATTAAACAATTTTTCTCTTTTTATCTATATGTGTAATAAATCTACTGACACAGTGTCGATAGCAAAGGGTTTCACAGATAACACGAGTGGTTTAATACGTACGTTAGAAGACAATTACCCACTGATACAGGATCGCAGCACCAAGGTCAAGTTTACAAAAATTCTGAACAAGCTGAAATCGGAATCTAAAAAACAAGACATCGCTCTTTCCACATGATCGACGGCATATCTATTCTTACATGGAATTGTAATGGGCTGTGTGCTCATTATGAAGATCTAATCTATCTGATTTCAACTTACAACCCCACCATCCTATGTCTTCAAGAAACTCACTTAAAAGAAAACCAAAAAATTCACCTTCCTACATACTCCACAATATCATGTACTCCGTACAATAATAACCATGCTCATGGAGGAGTACTTATCGCTATCAAATCCTCTACATCGCCAAATACAACTTTGTTCTAATTTACAAATTACAGCGATTAGAATTTCGGCCAAACATCTAAAAACACTTGGCTGTATATATCTTCCTCCCAATGAATTAATTTCAATAGATCAGTTACAATTCCAAGACCTACCCTCGCCATTGATTTTAGTTGGCGACTTTAATGTCCACAACCCCCTATGGGGTGGTAAAATGAAAAATCAAAAAGGGAGAGCTCTCGAACAATTAATTCATAGACGCAATCTTATAATACATAATATGGATCCCGCACACTTCAATTTTTCATACAAAACATGGTCTACAATTGATTTAGTTATTACATCAGCTCAACTTGCAAACAAACTTCATGTATTCTATCACCCGGACTTAGCAGGAAGTGATCATAATTATAATAAAACCGATTGGAAAAAATATTCGACACTTTGCGATGATAATATATCTGATACTTCAAGTATAAGAATTGTTTACTTCCGATATAGTTTAACTTGCTAAAACTTGCACCCCACCGAGCTCGAGACATTTTCGGACTAATGCAACATCTTGATGGTATCTGGGCATAATTAAATTCGATAAAAATACGGGTGTTTTTGGATATTTTAATTTAAGGCTTATGTAAAGTGATTATACAAGTTGATGAAATAAAAAAAATATATTAAATTTTGTTTATATTTTTTATTTTATAATACGAATTGAAATCGGAGCAAATTTACAGACTTATTTATTTACTTTTTCATTTTAGCCGAGGACTTGCATTAGCCTTAACTAGTCTAAAACCGTACGAAGGTGTTATAGTAATATCATATATATTATAATATTTTAAGAGTAAGATACACGAGTAAGTTAAATAATAATAATTAAAAAATAAAATTTAAATAAAATATTCGTAATATTAGAATACATATAAAATGCTATAAACGTCGATCTGCTGTAATAACAATAATTCATATATATATATATATATATATATATATATAGTATATTATTTGATCGTTGAAATAGGCATGGTTAAAGTTACGAAATTTCCCCGATCGAACATAAATAATAATAATAATATCGGAATATATAATGGAGTTTGGAAAGAAGTTCAACAATACATTCTATCGTTAGTATATTACTGGGGAATTTTAGTACACATATCGGAACGGATAAAGTGCGTTGCACTCAACAGTCTTCTTTACTAGTCGTTGAGTAAAGCTACACACTAACATCGGTAAAGACGCGGTCGTCAAAAATTTTGTTAACTATTCGATATATATATATATATATGTGTATATTGTATTTTGGATTGCACGCTTTTAGTCGTACGTCATGACCTTTTGGTAACGTTTGAAATATTAAATTTTCCAGTGGTAAAAATAAATTTTGGGAATATTTCGCAAAACGATTATATATTCAAAACTCTAGTGTGGTTTATATGAAATAATTATAAAAGAAATCCAAAACGAATAGAGATTTTATAATGATATTTTAGTAGCAGTACACGGCACGGTTATCAACGAAAAAGAAGAAGAAGAAGAATAATAAAATAATAAAATTACAAATAAGTACTATAATAATAATAATAATAATAATAATAATAATAATAATAATAATGATAAAAGCCTTTATTAGATACTTAGAAAATATAACTTCGCGAAAACTAAAACTAAAAGTTCATATTCCGAGCAAAGGCCTCCCTACGGTCCTGGGTAATTCTCTCGTATCGCTTATTATGTATAAAATTAGTTATGCCGTCATCCCATCTCAAAAATTGCCTACCTCTTCTTCTTTTATTTGCAATATATCAATTTTTGATCCTATAAGTCCATCTATCCACATATCCAGCACAATCCCACTTTTTCCTCTTACATTCATGAACAAAGTTTACGGCATTGTTAAATTTTTCTCCGATAAATGTATTTCTACTATTTCGTCGAACACTTAACGTGGACCTCTACGTCTCATTCTGACTACTCTCTCTATTTTCATTTCTTCCATTTTAGCTGTGGACCACGTTTGAGAGCCGTATGTCAACGTTGGAACCATCCAACTAGTGAATACTTCACTTTCTAATTCCAAATGAATTTTTAAATATATATATATATATAGTTTAGAGACCAATACTTTGTCCGAGCTAATGATATACTTTTCCGTACTTTTCCTTTACTCCTATTTCTAAAATCTAGTCTCTGCCCTAAATAAACTATTTCATCTACGTATATTCAGTTTTTTGGCCGTCTATTTCAATTGTTATTTTTTCGCTCATGTTCGTAATGATTTTTGTTTTTTCTATATTTACATGTAAACCAGCTTCTTTCCCGGCTGCATCTAGCTCCACAAACATTTCTTTCAGCTCATTAAATTTTTTCCTACCAACACTACATCATCCGCAAAATGTAGATTATTCAGAAATTCTCCATTCACTTTAATGTCTCTTTGTTCCCAATCCAGTTTCATAAATAATCCTTCCAGAGCACGGATAAATAATAATGGACGGATCATTTTGCTTCAGCTCTTTACAGATATAAAAGTAATTTCCTGTACTTTCTGTTAGTATTCGCGTTTCTACGTTTGTGTACATGTCTGCTATTATCTTCCGATAAATACCCGGAACCAACCCCCTGATTTCGAAGTGCTTTTAATATAAAAGCTAAACGTACTATTGCCTGGTATTCCCTCGATTTTTCTATGACTTGATTTATAAAAAATAAGTGATCCGTAGTAGAGAAACCTTTCCTAAAATCCGCCAGCTCAATTGATAATTGCTCATTTATAACATTTTGCATCTTTTTTTGCTCTTATTTTTGCTTGAAACTCGATCATATTTTTATTACCTTTTCTATAATGTAGCATTATTATGTTGGGTTTTTACATTCATACGGGATTTTTTAGCCCTTTCAAAATCATATTAAATAATACAGACGAACTTTTTATTACAAATAAATACTATCGATATTTTAATCAGCGTACAATATTATCAAAATAGTACAGATATCCTACGGACTAAGAAGGAACAGAAATCTGGTGGATACGAATCTATCCTCCGGCATGACAACAGTTCCTTCCTGCGGATACTAGGTCGTAGGAATTTTTTGCTTATTTTACATACATATATTATTTTTTGAATAATTTTTATATTAATTTTGTATACGTTTTTACTATATGTTGTATTGTATTTTTTTAAATACTTTTTTTATGCGTTTAATTTCGTGTTAATAAAAATGTCGCCAACTAGTCTTGAGTTTAAATTAATACAAGGCGACTTTATCCGGTTGGCTGATCCACACTTTCAGTTCTGGATATACTTCCTCTTTACTAGATGGCGACCACGACTAAGTCTGAATATATATATATATATATATATATATATATATATACACACACATATATATATACATATATATATATATATATATATATATATATATAAATATATATATATATATATATATATATATATATAATATAATAATTCGTTGTGGAGAGGGAATCAAAACTGAAAGTACAATAATTAAATTAAACTCGTTATAAAATTACCTACTCTCGACTCTTAATTATTTAAATACAACATAAAAATTAGCGTCCACAACGTAAAATTAAACATCATTGTCACCAAATTCTTTACAACATATATGCGTATTTGTTCAATTGTGCGGTTTATGTTTATGCAAACCAGACCACGTAAGCACTAAAAGTGACGGAGAGTAAGTCAATTTATTCACTGATTATTATGCGAGAGTATCTAAACATCACTCGGAAATATATATTTACAAATTTTCATATTTCCTTCCAAAAGTGAAAAAATTTCGTCCGTAAAATCTAACATATCGATCGTTAATGTCGCAACGAATGAAGTTGCCTTATTTCTTTTCGATTTACATCATAAATTACGGTAACACCGCTCATTTAACGAATAAGTGGTCGCGTGGCGTCTATTGGGCGCCACATTGAAAACCACCTTATTTTGATTATTTTTCATTTTGGATCAGCGACTACGCACTACATTAGCATTCGCACTGGTGTTCTACAAGGCTCTGTACTTGGTCCTATACTCTTCCTTCTTTATACTATGGATATTTCTCAAACTCCTGAGACAACAACAAGTCTTTTTGCAGACGACACTGTAATAATTTCACATAGTCGCAGTTATGTTACAGCTGCATGTATTCTTCAAACAGCTGTAGACAATATTTCAACTTGGGCTCATACCTGGAAAATTAAATTAAATGACAGCAAGTCAGTACGAGTAGATTTTTCTCTCCGACACCATGGTTACATTCCAACTTATTTGGATGGTAAACCGGTTCCAGTATCTAACTCTGCTCGCTATTTAGGTCTGCATCTTGATTGTAAGCTCAATTGGCACGAGCATATTAGAAGAAAACGGGAAATGTTGGACCTTCTGCTCTCCAACTTTCGATGGCTCCTTCAGCCTAATTCTGAGCTTAGTCTCGAAAGCAAGAGGCTCATCTATACTTCAATTTTCCGACCAGCATGGAGCTATGGTGCAGAGATCTGGGGATCCGCAGCCAAATCTAATCTCGAAATTCTCGAAAAATTTCAAAACAAGTTCATGCGTATGATTTCAAGAGCACCTTGGTTTGTCTCGAACGCCCAACTTCGTATCGATCTCAAAATCGATCCAGTTCCTGTTATTATCCACCAGAAGTCAAACAACTACATTAATCGCCTTCACCTCTAATTAGTTATGGTAAATGTAATTAGTTTTACAGTTCCAATAAAATCTTCGTAATAAAAAAAAATATATATAAAATATTGTTTTTTTGTGTAAAATAATACGATGTTCTGTATTACAAGAAGCTACTTATAAATTAAAAAAAAAAACAAGTGTCAATTGTCTTACTTATAAATATACAAATATATGTATATCCCCGAAGAAATTTTAGAAATGATGTACGCTCGAAGGAAAATTAGGCATAAATCTAGTGAAAAATATCAACACATGAATAAACGAATAACACATAAAGGCATAGAAGCAAAAAACAGCTGGTATGAAGAGAAATGCAAAGAAATAGAAGAGCTAGACAAAAGAAATAATAACAGAGAAATGAATGTAAATATTAAATTTATGATGAAGCAGCGTAAAAATAACAAGAATAATTTAATAATGTTGATGTATTGGAGAGTAGTGATTTTATGAATTTAGCAAAACAAAATAAAATCGAAGTTAATCACTAAAAAATTTTTTTTATTACACAAGCACGAAGCTTTTCGACTATGAAGTTATTTTCAGCTTGAAAATGACTTCATAGTCGAAAAGCTTCATGTTCGTGTTTGTGTAATAAATTTTTTAGTGATTAACTTCGATTTTATTTTGTTTTGCTAAATAATTTAATAAGCTTAAAGAATAAGCATGGGAAACATTGCGAGTATAAAAAAGTATAACGTTCGATACGCGAATGGATTATATCGCAGAATTATACAAGGATAACACAAGGCCGCGTAATATAAGTATCGGGAAAGCAGATGAAGCATCATCTATCGAAATGTTGGAACTTGAGGACGCGATACGAAAATCGAGGAAAAACAAATCGGCATGGAAGATGGAATACCGGCACAGAAATGCTGAAATGTTTCGATCAAAAAGGGAAACAAAATATATAATGTTGGTATAATTTCGGACGATTTCGAAAATAGTAGCTTTGTTCCGATTCCGAAGAAAGTGTCTCCGCGAAAATGCTCACAATACAGTACTATTAGCCTTCATGAGCTACACAATAAAGGTATTACTAGGCATAATAAATAAGCGGATAGAAAGGTAAATAGATACACAGCTAAGTCAGACGCAGTTCGGCTTTGTAGCAAATCGAGGAACCAGAGATGCCATTGCGATG
The DNA here is from genome assembly GCA_032883995.1 of Coronaproctus castanopsis. Taxonomy (NCBI): domain Eukaryota; kingdom Metazoa; phylum Arthropoda; class Insecta; order Hemiptera; family Monophlebidae; genus Coronaproctus; species Coronaproctus castanopsis. Next base: position 48,002,783 of record CM065054.1, read on the forward strand.
CTAAAGTTAATCGTGCAACGGACACTGAATGCAGATAAGAAATAATAGCCTGCTTCGTCGATTATGAAAAGTCCTCGATAGGGTACTTCATGAAGAATTAATAAAAATATGACAGAAGCATGGTTTGAATGAAAATGATGTTAGATTAATAAAAAATCTTTACACGGAAATATAAAAATAAGAAATGAATACTCTAGTAAAAAAAAAGTGTTATACGGAAGGAAGTGAGACAAGGATGCTCTCACTGTCACCAAGATTGTTCAATATTTACATGGAAGAAATAATGAAAAGAGCTAGATCGACTTGGATGTAAGTTCAATCGGAAAGTCATTAATCAGCTGAACAAATGCAGAAAATGTTGGATATTATGAATTAATAAAGGGAAAAAATATGGGATGAAAATAAATTATTTCAGCAAAGCAAAGATTATTAATAACGATGCGATAAGAATTAGACAATAAACAAATAATAAGTGTACAACGGATTAAGTATTGGGGAGCGATAATAACGAGTAACGGTCGTGATACAACAGAAGTCAAAGCTCGTATATGGCGAAGCAGTCTTTTAATAATCCAGGAAAAGTACTGAATAAAATGCCCTTAGAATTAAGAAAACGAATTATGCGATCTTACGTTTGGTGCATACGAAAATATGCATACGAATCATTTGTAATTTTTGTATGGCAATAGCGAAATAAAATTTGATTTGATTATTATATCCGAGGTTTGTAAACTATACGTGTATAATGGTTACTAACATTACGGTTACTAAAATAGTATTTGAAAAATAAATAGGTAAACCGTTGCGCGGAAGCCCTCACCCCAGAAAAAGGTATTTTTCCCTTTTTTCTTTTTTATATATTTCACCATCGTGATAACGATGTTTTCAAATTTAAATAAATGTTTCACATATCGAAGATACTATCGGTACGTGACCAAAATTTAAAACACACGGAAGTTCATACTTGCCCAATTTCAATTGGAACTAAATTCATGAAACATAAGATATATATACACACATACACACACACACACCAATTTATGGATGATAATTTGAGGGACGATATTGGATGGTTCGCGTTAGATGTGAGGTGAATAAAATAAAACTCCTAGAATGTTAAAAATTACAATAACGAAATAAATTTATATATATATATATATATATATATGTATTATACGCGTGTGTTTGTTTATAATATATATTACGTAAGGAATATTAATGTTAAGTGGTTTTTGTAAAATATAGCGTTTTTAAATTTGGATTCAATAAACCGAAAGTATTTTTATTAATTTGAAAATGATGGAATATAGCGATTTTAAAAAAATTAACAAAAAGTTTTTCGTCTGTTAAGCCATTATCAAGTTAACGTAAAAGAAAAAAAAAATAAAGTATAAAAATATGTACAATCTATACAAAATATAAAATGGTAAAAAATCTTAATTCACCCGTACACTTTAGAAAAATTATCGAAATGAAAAAAACAACAAAAATATTTTGAAATAACTCTATCTTTGACAACATCAAGTGAACGACAAATGTTCAATGCTTATCATTGACAAAGAAAACAGAACACAACGAACACTAAAACTCTGCTGCGAGATATTGAAATTAAAGATAAATTAATTTATTTGGGTGCGTGCATATCCGAAAATGGTGGATCAGAAGAAGAAATAAGGAGAAGGTTAGCTCTTGCAAATGTCGGGATTGCTAAACTCAATTGTATATGGAAAAATCATAATATCTCTAAAACAACAAAACTGTTACTCCTTAAAACATTAATTTTCTCCATAGCGACATATGGCTTAGAAACCTGGACGATTAAAAAACCGATGAGCATTTGAAATGAAGTGATACAGAAAAATTTTAAGGATCCCATGGATGGCGTACAGAACAAATGATTCTGATTTAAAAGAACTGAAAATTGAACCCACTGAGCAATTAGATCCATTGAAAGGCACATGCTAGGCTTCTTTGGTCATGTAATATGAGCCTGTAGAAAACAATTCTGCAAGGAAAGGTTAATGGAGAAAGGAGACAAGATAGACTGATGAGCCTTTACATTGATCAGATCACCAAGTTATGTAGATCAGACATACAGCAAATCATGAATCTAGCGCAGAATCGATATAAATGGCGACGTCTTGTAACTTGCATCAAATAAAGTCACAACATCTGGATCGGATAATGATGCGAGAAGATATATATATATATACAGTGATTATGACTGAAATATTATTCTGTATAAAAAAGTTCTACTAAAAATGACGAATAATGAACTCGGAGCATTATAATTTTTTTTAACACGAAAGCGTCTAGAAAACTTATTTATATTTTTGAGCTTTACAATTTAAACATTTTCAAAATTAAACTTTTTTAGGAAAATCAGTTTGATTTCGAATGCTCCTGAGAATTGAATTCAAAATGTCTCATTTTCAAAAGGACCTCTGCAGGATAAACGTCTCAAAATGATTTATTCAGGACGAAATTTTTATGGAAGTGAATAAAATTGAACAGTCTCATATGTGAATATAAAGTTGTATTACGAACATGCACACACACAATTACGAACATGCACACACACACACACATATACATATACAGTGTATACATATTATTCATATGTAATGCCTTCAAACTTCACCTTCCAACACCTGCATTTTGCTAGAGTAATCCGAAGTAAGTTTATAATTTGTGGGCTTTTATTTTAACACATCTAACGCCTGTGAATAACCCCTTCCGACACCTGCAATTCTTCCCAAGTAATATTCAAGAAACGTATACTTAATATTATTTTAATGTAACGCCTGCAAAACATCAACTTCTGACACCTACACATCACTAATGTAATCCCAAGTAAGTTTATAATTTGCGGGCTTTTATTTTAACATATTTAACGCCTGTAATAATGCATTCCGACACCTGCATATCTTCTGAAGTAATATGGAGTATTCTCAAAATTTGAAGGCATTTAAAAATGAATATTTTTAACATTTAAACGTTGAACAGATTTTGTCTGTTATAATATAATACCGAGAAGTGTATGTTATCCGTCAACATCTTACAGACCTCTAACTATATACAAGAAGTATAATTCTGACTATAGGATTACTATTATGTAATCTAATTGTCAAAAACGATCGTAGAAACGATGGTGATCGATTTAATTCGCTGGGATTGTTTTCTTGCGAAAAATCATTGTAAAAGTCATCATAAAAACAGCAGAAAAAATCGGAACAAATCATCAGAAAACCCAAGTCGTTTCCGTTATGAGAAAAGACAATAAAATCGCTCATTAGCATAAATACAAAGACAATAAAATCGCTCGGATTCGCCATATATATGAGAATGAGATAATTAAATCACTCCATACTTAGCAGTAAAATCGCTCTATTAACAGTAAAATCTCTATATTTATACAAATGTTGAACTTATTGGAGGAGTCTTGTTCATTGTTTCTTTCTTTTTCGGCTGTTTTTACAATGATTTTTCGCAAGGAAACAATTAATTTTAGCGATTTAAATCGTTATGGCATATTAACATTGGTGGCAAAGCGACTTTTTGTCGTCTGATCGTTTATTTCTTTTTTCTTACTTACTTCTTTCACTATGATTCGATGATCCTTATCATTCATTCTGGCCACGCCCTTGTGTATTTATGAAATTTTCATTCTGTCAATGTGTCAAACGCATTCTATCGAATTATTGCTGAACTAGAAGTTTCTACTTTTCCCAAGAGATGCATTGTCATGCCAATGACTCCAAAAGCGATTACAAAGAATGTCTGCGCATTCTATTGTTTTGTGGATGAACTAGAAGTTTCTAGTTTTCGCAAGAGATGCCTTGTTCAGCCCCTTTCGAATTTATGAAATTTCCTTCATTCTTAGTGAAAAGAAAAAACATTATGAAAATGAAAAACGTCACAAAGAAAAGAATCATTTTTTTAAATAAACTCTACTTCATCATTCCATGCATTTCACTCGAGCCGTCTCCTGCAAATTTACAAAATTTCTGTCATGCCCAGCAACATAAAAAACCGTAATGAAGAAAATAAACAATTATTTCTCGTTTCTCGTTCACTTTTACTAGAAAAAAAATATACATATATCATCATAACC